>WSYH01000379.1:149285-182260 GCA_036426205.1 Ascaphus truei | reverse complement strand
TTACAATGGCATTTTCCCGCCTGCGTGGCGCTTACAATGGCCAGTTTCCGCCTCGTTGGCGCGGTACAAAGGGAGTTTTCGCACTGCGTGGGCGGTTAGCACTTGCATTTTTCCGCCTGCGTGGGCGCGTACAATGCAGTTCCGATGCGTGGGCGCGGTAACAATGGCAGTTTCCGCGCCCTGCGTGGGCGCTGTACATGGCTTTTCCGCCTGCGTTGGGCTGCGTAACAATGGCAGTTTCCTCCCGCCTGCGGTGGGCGCGTTACAGTGGCAGTTTCCTCCTCCGTGCGTGGGCGCGGTAACATGCATTTTTCCGCCTGCGTGGGGCGCGTTACAATGGCAGTTTCGACCTGCGTGTGCGCGGTACATGCATTTTCCTCCCGTCCTGCGTGGCGCGTTACAATCGCAGTTTCCGCCTGCTGTGGGCGCGTACACTGGGATTTGCCGAATGCGCGGGCATTACAATTGGGGGCCCCGTGCTTGTCCCCCTCCGATTGGGTGAAAGGTTTTTGGATCCCGGCGCTGACAGGAGGGAGAGAAGGGGGCGTGGGGCTCCCGAGGTGCTGGGCCCAAGGGGCGCCGTACTTTCCTTAAGGCCGGCCACATGCTAAAGACGCCAGTGTGGACTTCAACCCTACAATCTACAGAAACGAATCTTGGAAAGAAGATTATTTTACCACTGCGCATAGGAGCAAGCTCTCTCGGTGTATGCGCTGTACCAGACCTTGAGATGGATACCCGGATTGGATTGGATGGATTATACACGGTATGGATGGATGATACAACTGGATGGATGGATGTGATACCACCCGGATGGATGGATGGATACCCGGATGGCTGATGATGATGGATGATACACAAGATTGGAATGTATTACTTCCAGTAGCTGTCTGGGGAACTTCACTTATTTTGCATAGTTTACATTGAATTCTGAATCGCTGACAACCCCATCCTTTATATTTTCAGGACACTCTACAGACAGTAGTTTAATTAATCTCAAGTCCAAATGTTGGGAATATGTTTGTTGGCACCTGTTGGTTCCAGACCCTGCAGCGGCCCTTGGTAGCAGTGACTGCTTGTATCCTGTGCGGCTTTCAAATAGTTTTTTTTGTCATTGTTTTTTCACAGTTTCGGCACTGGCACGAGGTGCAGATACTTGGTTCCCCGGAGCTGCACTTATCTATCTCCGCGGCCGGGAGAAGAGGAACGAAAGTCCCAGGTGGTAATAACCGACTCCTGTCTCCTATGCCCACACGCCACGAGATGTAAGGGTTCGTGTTCGATTTTTCCCCCTGCTCTGAATCAGGTGTTCATCTGCCACGCTCTTTTATTCTCCGCCCTGAAAACGAATGGACTTGTTTCTTTTGTAACAAACTGGTTGATTTTCGTCATGAATCATTTGAAAACATTTACAGCGACTTGGCCTATAATGTTTGCACACTGGAAAGACTTGGAAGGATTTTAATTGAAACCTTTTGAATCTTGCCTATGCCGATAACCTTGTGAATGCTTCAATGTACAATAGTCAAGCTCATGCTGCCAGACGGACTCGAAAGGTTTAAAGGGATGGGTTTTTGAACCCTTTGATTGCCAGTTGGTCTTCAATCGATGCATTTTTTAACAAATATTTTTAATAATTCCAATTCTATAAACATGGAATTGTGCGATGCAGCCGTGAGGGCGGATATACAAAAAACCGTTCTCTTTCTTTTAACTGGCTCCTTTTTGTTGTAAAAGTTTCACAAAAGAAAAGAGCTGTGGGCATCAAAGCGGCAGATTTAACACCAGGGTTTTCCTGTGTATCTACATAGATAGCCAGGTGTGTGCGTATGTTTACTTTATCTGAATGAGACGGCATTGTGTGTGTGTGTGTGGGTGTTGGCGCGTATGTTACTTTACTGAGAGTGAACAGCATGGTTGTTTATATAAACTTTATCTGAGAGTGGAGACACGGTATTGTGTGTGTTTTGTGTTACATTATCTGAGTGGAGACGGCATGTGTGTGTGTGTGTGCGCGTATGTTCCTTTTAATACCTGAGAGTGGAGACAAGCTTGTGTATATTACTTTATCTGGAGAGTGTAATACCCGGTAATTGTGTGTGGTTCTTATCTGAGTGGATACTGCATTGTGGTGTGTGTGTGTGTGTCGCGTTGTACTTACCTGAGAGTGGAGACAAATCATTGTGTATATTAACTTTTATCTGAGAGTGGAGACAGGTATGTGTGTGTGTGTGTTGTTACGTTATCTGAGAGTGGAATACACGGTATTGGGTGTGTGTGGTGTGTTCATTATCTGAGAGTGGAGACACGGTATTGTGTGTGTGTGGGGTGTTACATATCTATGGAGAAGCAACAAATCATGGAATGGGTCTTACTAACTATACTTCAGACAATCATTGGTAATTGTCCCTTGTGCATTACATAAAATGGCATTTGTATGTCTGGGTGGGGTACCGTACTTTCTTGTAACACATTGTCCCTCTTTCCTCTAGTGTAACTCTGAGGATCAGGGCCTCATTAACCTCTCTGATTGTTTGTGAATGTTTAGGGGTCCTGTAATGACAGGATAGATCGTGGTCGTAATATCGCAGAATCAATCTTTTCCTCAAAGGCTCGTTCTTATTGGTCAATCCGAGAGTCGACTGACGTATCTGCCTCGTCGTGTTTTTTTAAGGGGCCAATCCAAACGGATAAGGCCCCCCCCTCTCTTTTCCACGTCGTGTGATCCCTCGCCGGACCCCGGCGCTATAAAGGTTAAAGAGGATGTCCCAAATCGACAGGGGAAATTTACAGAAATAAGCACAAAATTGAAACAGTAATTCTTCATAACTGCAATCACACACACAACACACCACACTTGTCCCCATTAACGCTGGGCCCCCTTCCCTGGTCCCTGTTAACACAGGGGCTCCCGCCCTGTTCCTGTAACGCAGGGGCGCCCCTCCTGGTCCTGTTACACAGGGGCGCCCCTCCACTGTCCCCTTGTTAAAACGCAGGGTCGGGCCCTCCTGGTCCCTGTTACCGCATGGGCGCCCCTCCCCTGGTCCCGTTTAACGCAGGCGTCCCCTCCCTGGTCCCCGTTAACGCTGGGGCGCCCCTCCCTGTTCCCCCGTTAACGCAGGGCGCCCCTCCCTGGTCCGCCGGTAACGCAGGCCGCCCCTTCCCTGGTCCCCCGTTACTCAGGGGCCTCCCCTCCCTGGGCCCCGTTACTCATGGGGCGGGCCCCTCCCTGTGTCCCCGTTAACGCAGGGCGCACCTCCCATGGTCCCCGTTAAGCAGTGCCGCCGCCCCTCCTTGGTCCCCGTTAACGCAGGGGCGCCCCTCCTCCGGTCCCTGTTAACGCAGGCCGTCCCCTCTCCGGTCCCCGTTACGCAAGGGCTTCCCCTCCCGTTCCCCTTTAACGCAGGCGCCCCTCCTTTGTCCCTTAACGGCATGGGCGCCCCTCTCCGGTCCCCTTAACAGGGGCGCCCCTACTTGTCCCCGTTAAACGCATTGTCGCCCCTCTCCGTCCCCCTTTAACGCCGGCCACAACCCCTCTCCGATCCCCGTTAAACGCAGGGCCGCCCCTCCCTGTTCCTCCAGGGCTATAAGCGGGTATCCTTTTAATTATATCCTTAATACCCCGGCTTGCTGGGCCCTTGTAGGACTTGTATTGCGGCTTTCCTGTGTTAACCCCTTCAGTGCCCTAATGACGTAACGGTGTACTTCCAAAAAAGTCGCACCCCAGGGGCCTTATCTGTACAACACCTATAATTTATATTTAACTGTCCAATCTTCTTCCTAACATTTTAATCTAATTTACAACCCCCACGAAACTAGCAAATTATTTTAAATGAATTCAGAAAATATTGTGCTGCTATTTTTAGAAAACAATTGGCAAGCCTTGGTCGTAGGATTTCTTTATTTTTGCAGAATTACTGTAAAAGGAGAAGTCACTGCAAACCGGTTTTGCAAGAAATGTGCTCACCATAAGAATATTCATAAGACACTACTTTGATTAGAGGAAACCTGAGCCTTTTTTGTAATCTAAAACATCTAAAAGGGGATCCGCCGAGTGGGACAGAATAATCAAGAATAATTAATCTCAGGATGAAAAAAGAAACTGGTCCTTTCTTGCCTGCTGCGAGACCTCAAACCCAATTAGATCCGTGGTTATGTTCATATTGATCATATCCTTGGTGTATTTATCCGCAAAGCACACATATCCTATCTGGGAGCGTCCACACACGGAGATGGGGGGAGTTTACACCACGCCCATCCTAAGCTCTGGAGGAGCGTCACACGGAGATGGTGGTGAGTCCAACAAACGCCATATCCTACTCTTGTGAGCGGGCAATAACGGAATGGGGGGGAGTTACAAAAGCGCAATCTAATCTGGGGAAGCGTCACAACTAGATGGGGGGGGTTACCAGCTCACATCCTAATCTGGGCGCGTCACATCATAGATGGGGGGGATTTACAATCGCACATCCTAATCTGGGGACCGTCACAGACAAACACGGAGATGGGGGGGATTTTTACCAGCGCACTCCTAATCTGGTGAGCGTCACACGAGATTGGGGGGGAGTTACACAAGCGCACGATCCTAAATCTGGGAGCGTCACACTGAGATGGGGTGTAGTTACACGCCCAATCCTAATCTGGGGAGGTCGTCAACTGAGATGGTGGGAGTAACACACCAGCGCACCTCCTATCTGGGGAGCGTCACACGGAGATGGGGGGAGTTACACAGCGCCATCCTAATCTGGGGAGCGTCACACGAGATGGGGGGGAGTTACACACGCACATCCAATCTGGGAGCGTCACAACAAGCGGAGATTGGGGGGAGTTACAACGCGCACATCCTAATCTTAGGTAGCGTCACACACACGGAGATGGGGGGGAGTTACACAGCGCACATCAATTGGGAGCGTCTAGGAATGGGGGGAGGTTACACGCACATATCGCTAATCTGTGATCGTCACACGGAGATGGGGGGAGTTACACAGCGCACATCCTAATCGGGGGATCCGTCACACGGAGGTGGTATTGGGGGAGTTACAACCCACATAATCCTAATCTGGGGATCGTCCCAACGGAGATGGGGGGGATTTACACAGCGCACATCCTAATCTGGGGGAGCGTCACCACGGAGATGGGGTGAGTTACACAGCGCACATCCTAATCCTGGGAGCTTCAACAACGTAGATGGGGGGAGTTACCACGCACATCTCCTACTCTTGGGAGCGTCACACGTGAGATGGGGGGTGATTTACAAACACAGCGCACATCCTAATCTGGAGCGTCACACGGAGATGGGTGGGAATTACACCACACGCACATCTCCAATCTGGGGAGCGTCACACGGAGATGGGGGGATTACAACAGCGCACCTCCTAATCTGGGTAAGCGTCCACACGGAGATGGGGGAGGGGGGTTACATGGCGCTCAAATCGTAATAGAAACGTAGAAATGTTGACTCCATGAAACCACCAGGCCGGCTGTGTGTGCCCATTTCCTATCTGCTGTTCAACCTCAGGCCTATTTGACCTTGGCTTTCTTGCTTTTGTCTTTAAGAATTGTACCTATGTTAGAATTCCCTTCCTTGTCTGTATGCTCCCGACCACCTCTCTGGAGCGGTTCACTAATCCACCCCCTTTCTGTGTATAAGTACTTACTCACATAATGAATATATAAACTGTGCATCACGCTCTCCATCCGTCTTTCTCTGCAGGACAATTGTGCCCGTTTCAGAGAGCTCCTTGTTTGAAAGCGGTGCCATATGTCAGAAGCGGGTAGACATGTGAGCACAGAATGCTGGCAGGGTGCGTTTTCCTTGCGTGTTGAATGTGTATACTCGGTATATACCACAAATAAAGTAACAAGTAACCGTTCCGCGGGCAAATCTGCACCATGTAGATCAAATAACAACGGCCCATTAAACAACAGGATTGTTTTTTTGTTTTTGTTTTTGGTTCCATACGGTGCAACGTCGTTTTCCCTCCAATTGCAAGCACTTTTGTCCTTGTACTAGGCCTCGTCCGGACGTCCCAGCTTGGAGGTGTGCTGGGAAAATGACTACATCAAGGCGCTGGATGCGTTAGACTTAGCTTTGTTTGGCTATAAAAACAAAATGTTTTGGTTACAAAGAGAACCCCTAAAGTCGTCTCGCTAAGCATCACAATCCCCCTCCGATTGTTCCGCTCACTCACTTGGACTACCGTCCGTTCCTTTGCTCTCACCGTGCATTGTGTAGCTGCTGTGTGTGTTGTCTGCTTGTGAATATGCACGTGCTTTGAAGATTAACAGGGTTACACTGGAGAGTGTGGTGGTTTTTGCCAACGGACGGCTACAGAGCCGCACTGTTCCCATGAATGCATGTATTTCCCCTCCATTGTCGGTAACTATTTCCAATCGAATGCCGAAAACCTGCTCGGATTCCACGTCCGCCCGGGCATGTGAAAGACCTTCTTTGTTCTAGGAGAATAGATATTAGTGGGAACTGTCCTCTTCATGGGATCTTGCTTGAAGTTTAGGGTGTGTTCAGGTGCTGAATCAAAACAGTTGGGAATTACTGTTTTTTAATATTCTTTATTTTAAGTAGTTGAAATGGGGTTAGAAAGGCAAAGAAACGGGTTTTTTTAACTCATAAAGTTCAAACCAAAGTTAAAATCAAGGAACCAGCAACATATTCACCCTAAAAAACTGATTAAACTGAACAAATGAATGATGACAATGTCTGAATCCACAAATTAGTATCTAAAATTTCAGCATGTGTTTGTTGGTCCCAGTCCCGCTACACGAAGAATGGGAATACACAATTACAGTTGAATAGGATTAAGACTAGGTTTCCCATGTTTGTGACCTCGACCCCTGCCTTTGAATATTGGCGTAAAACGTTTCCATTTGGGATGGCTGCCCAGCTTCGATCAAACGTGTGACAGGAATAGGTGAAATATGTCCCTTTCCAATAACTTCTACAAAAGCCCCGCGTTCCAGAGTACTTTCATTGGTATGTGTTCCTCCCTCCCCGGAGACCCCACATTGGCAGTAAACTGTCCAAAAGTTCCTGTTCCTTAACATCTTGGTGCTCGAGAACTACCAGCTGATTTTGCTGAAATTGGGTACAACATAAAAGGCGGCTGCAAACCCGATCAGAATGACGACCGATTTTACATTCTGTAACATGTACAAGCCTGAATGTTTGGGTTTAAACGCTGAAGACGGCTCACTTTAATTTAATTTAATATCCTTTGTAAATGTGATTGATTTGTTTTGGGTTTATTACTGAGTGTTAATGCCAGCGACCACGACCGAGTCAGCATCCATATTTTTGACTTTTTAAGGGCCATTGTATCAAGCATTTCAAACTGGAGCATTGCTCCAAAAATCGTGAAATTGCATGTTCCACTCTAGTTTCAGTGCGCGCTGCGTTGTTTTTGGCTGCACGAAATATTCGTGGGAGAGTAGCATGGACTAATGGTGTCGGTCTCGCATTGTTCGTCCGTGTAATAGCGCAGTGTTCAATGATTGAATTTCCGATGTGAGGTGGTGCTAACTCTGTGCTCGGGATCAGCGCCAATATAATGGTCTCCCTATAACAAGTGTCCAATATACAACGCGTGCTGAATTACCTGGAGCATCTTGATTAATATCGCGTCTAGAGCGGATTTCATATCGACTTCTTAATTGCCATATAAAATGGAGACAACATGTGCAGTCCTTTTGAGTACCTTGTCCCTGAAGCTAAGTCCTACGGAAATAATACACTTAATAACCGCCCCCCGTCCCCCTGCCTGTATTGGTCGCTTTAGTTATTATGCCCCCATTACACAGCGCATGTTCACTCCGTTCTTCTAAACTATTGCTAAGTGTTTTTGTTCTTTTTTTTTACTGAATTAACAAAGATCCTAGGTAAGAGTCTTTAATCATAACACAAATCATTAATAAATAAACGATCGGCACATTGCTCGGACGCCTTCTTCTAATGACTTACATCAGCTTCCTTCTCCTCTCTCCCGGGGGGGGCGCGTCTGGCTCTCACCCGGGGGGGGCTGCCTTCTGCCTCTCTCCCCCGGTTGGGCTGCCTTCTGTTCTGCCTCTCTCCCGGGCGGGGGGCTGCCTTCGCCTCTCTCCCGGGGAGGCGCCTTTTGCCTCTTCCCGTGGCGGCTGCCTTCTGCCTCTCCCGGGGGGGGGGGGGGACTGCCTTCGGTCTTCTCTCTCCTCCTCCCGGGGGGGGCTGGCCTTCTGCCTCTCTCCCGGTGCGAGCTACTTTTCTGCCTCTCTCCCAAGGCGAGGCTGCCTTCTGCCGCTCTCCGGGGGGGCTGCCTTCTGGCCTCCTCCCAGGGCGAGGCTGCTTCTGCTGCCTCTCTCCCTCCCGGGGGTGGCTACCTTCTGCCCTCTCTCCCGGAGAGAGGCAGAAGGCAGCCCCCCCCCCCCCGGAGAGAGGCAGAAGGCACTAGAGCAGAAGGCCCCCCCCCGGAGCGAACGAGTGCAGAAGGCAGCCTCGCCTGGGAGAGAGCAGAGGCAGCCCCCCCGGAAGAGAGGCAGAAGGCAGCCTCGCCTTGGGGAGAGGCAGAAAGTAGCCTCGCCCCGGGAGAGGCAGAAGGCAGCCCCCCCCCCCCGGATAGAGACAGAAGGCAGTCCCCCCCCCCCCCGGGAGAGCAATAAGGCAGCCTCGCCCCGGGAGAGGCAAAAGGCAGCCTCCCCCGGGAGAGAGGCAGAAGCAGCCCCGCCCCGGGAGAGAGCAAAGCACCCCACCCCGGAGAGAGGCAGAAAGGCAGCCCCCCCCGGGTGAGAGGCAGAAGGCGCCCCCCCGGGAGAGAGGCAGAAGGCAGCTTGAATTTTAAGTCATTAGAAGAAGGGTCTGAGCAAGTGCCGATCGTTTATTTATTATGATTTGTGTTATGATAAAACTTTCTTAATTAGATTCTTTGTTTATTCAGTAAAAAAAGAACAACACTTAGCAATTTTTAGAAGCAACGGAGTGTAACATGCGCTAATGGTGGCATAATAATAAAGGACAATACGGCAGGGGGACGGGGCGGTTATGTTATTATTTCCCGTTTACTTAGCTTAAGGACATGTACTTCAAAAGTCTGCACATGTTGCTCTCACTTTTATATGGCATTAAGAAGTCGATATGAAATCCGCTCTAGACGCGATATGTAAAAGATCTCCAGGTCATTCACCGCGTGTATATCTGGACACTTGTTATAGGAGACCATATATGTGGCGGCTGATTCTCCCGAGCAGTTTAGCACCACCTCACTCGAACATTTCAATCATTGACACTGCGGCTATTACCGGCGCACAATGCGATACCTCTCACACCATAGTCCATGCACTCCTCACGAATCTCGTTCAGCAAACAACGCAGTCGAGCACTGAAACTAGTAGTGGAACAGTTCAATTTCCACGATTTTTGGAGCAATGCTCCAGTTTGCAATGCTTGATACAATGGCCCTTAAAAGTCAAATAGGCTGCTGACTCGGTCGTGGTCGCTGGCTATACACCTCCAGTAATAACCAAAACAAATCAATCACATTTAAAAGGATTATTAATTACATTAAAGTGTAGCCGTCTTCAGCTTTTAAACCCAACATTCAGCCTTTGTACATGTTTACAGAATGTAAAATCGGTCGTCCTTCTGACTTGGTTTGCAGCCGCCTTTATTTTTTACCCACATTTCAGGCAAAATCACTGGTATTTCTCGAGCACCAAGCTGGTTAAGACAGAACTTTTGGACAGTTTACTGCCATGCGGGTCTCAGGGGAGGGAGAACACATTACCAATGCAAATTACTCTGGCAACGCGGCTTTCGTAGCAGCTTCATGGAAGGGACATATTCACCTATTCCCTGTCAAACGTTTGATAGAAGCTGGGAGCCATCCCAAATGGAAACCGTTTACTGCCAATATTCACGGCAGGGGTCCGAGGTTCACAAAAACATGGTAACCTATGTCTTAATTCCTGATTCATACTGTAATTGTGTATTTCCATCTTCGTGTAGCGGGACGTCTGGCCCAATCAAACACATGCTGATTTTAGATACTAATTGTGTGTATTCAGCCATTGTCATCATCATTTGTTCATGTTAATCATTTTTAGTGAATATTTTGCTGGTTCCTCTGTAACTTTGTTGACTTTATGAGTTAAAATACCCGTTTTTTCTTTTTCCTTTCTACACCCCACTTTCTAAATACCTTAAAATAAAGAAATTAAAACCAGTACTTCCAACTGTTTTGCTTCAGCACCTGAACACACCCTAAACTTCAAGCAAGATCCCATGAAGGAGACAGTCCAACTAATATTTATTCTCAGTAACACAGAAGTCTTTCACATGCCAGGGCAGGCAGCAGCTGTAATCCGAGCAGGTTTCTGCATCGATGGAAATATACCCCCAATGGAGATAAATGCTATTCATGGGAACAGTGCGGTCTCTGTAGCCGTCCGTTGGCACACACCCCACTCTCCAGTGTACCCTGTTCATCTTCAAGCACTTGCATATTCAACAGCAACAACACACACAGCAGCTTACACACTGCACGGTGCGAGCAATGAAAGGACGTTAGTCCCAAGGTAGGAGACGGACAATCGGGTACTTGTGCTGCTTAGCGGACGACTTTATGGTTTCTCTTTGTACCAAACATTTTTGTTTTTAATAGCAACAATCTCATTCTTAACTGATCCAGCGACGTTGATGTGTCATTTTCCGACATACACCTCCAGCGGGACGTCCGGTACCGAGCCTACGTCGCAAGGCAAAGTGCTGCAATTGGAGGTAAAAAAAGCTGCACCGTATACCAAAAACAAACATCCTGTTGTTTTAATGGGCCGTTTTTCTTTGATCTACAGGGTGCAGATTTTGCCCCTGGAAACGGTTTTACTTTGATACTTTTATTTGTGGTATATTACAGAGTATACACATCAACACGCAGGAAAACGCACCCTGCAGCATTCTGTGCTCACATGTTACCAGCTTCTACATCTGGCACCGATTTCTAAACAAGGAGCTCGTCTTAACCGGGCACATTTCCATGCAGAAAGACGGATGGAGAGATGAGCACAGTTTTATATATCTCTTTATGTGAGTAAGTACTCTACACAGAAGGGGGTGGTAATTCGTGGAACAGCTTCCCAGCAGAGGTGGTCGGGGCTAATACAGGAAGGATTCTAACATCAGTTACATCTTAAATACAAAAAGCAGAAACCAAGTTCAAATAGGCCTAGGTTGAACAGCAGATAGGAAAATGGGCACACACAGCCGGCCTGGTGGTTTCTATGGAGTCACATTTCTACTTTTCTATTACGATTTGAGCGCCAGTACCCCCCCTCCCCCATCTCCGTTGGACGCTCCCCAGATTAGTTGGCGCTGTGTAACTCCCCCCATCTCCCGTGTGACGCCCCAATTAGGATATGTGGTGTAACTCCCCCCCATCTCCGTTTGACGCTCCCCAGATTTAGGATGTGCGCTGTGTAACTCCCCCCATCTCCGTGTGACGCTCCCCAGATTAGGATATGTGCGTGTACCTCCCCCCATCTCCGTGGTGCGCTCCCCAGATTAGGATGTGCGCTGTGTACTCCACGCCGCCATCTCTTGTGACGCTCCCCAAGATATGGACTGTGCGCTCTTGTGTAACTCCCCCCATCTCCGTAGTGACGCTCCCAGATTAGGATATGTTGCGTGTAACTCCCCCCATCTCCGTGTTGACGACCCCCAGTTATGATGCGCTGTGAACTCCCCCCCATCTCCGTGTGACGCTCCCAGATAGGATATGTGCGGTGTAACTCCCCCCATATCCCTAAGTGACGCTCCCCAGATTAGGATGTTGCGCTGTGTAACTCCCCCCATCTCGTGGACGCTCCCCAGATTAGGATGTGCGCTGTGTAACTCCCCCCCATCTCCGTGTGACGCTCCCCAATTAGGATGTGGCGCTGTGTAACCCCCCCCATTCTGTGTGACCGCTCCCCAATTAGGATTGTGCGCTGTGTAACTCCCCCCATCTCCGTGTGACTCTCCCGAGATAGGATGTGCGCTGTGTAAACTCCCCCCCATCTCCTTGTGTGACGCTCCCCAGATTAGGATATGTGCCTGGTAACTCTCCCCCATCTCCGTGTGACGCTCCCCAGATTAGGATGTGCTGTGTAACCCCCCCATCTCCGTGTGACGCTCCCCAGTTAGGATTTGCGCTGTGTAACTCCCCCCCATCTCCTTGTGACGCTCCCAGATTAGGATGTGCGCTGTGTAACTCCCCCCCATCTCTTGTGTACGCTCCCCAGATTAGGATGTGGCCGTGGTAACTCCCCCCCATCTCCGTGTGACGCTCCCCAGATTAGGATTTCGCTGTATACCCCCCATCTCCTGTACGCTCCCCGTGTACAACTCCCCCCCATCCGTGTACGCTCCCAGATAGGATGGCGCTGTGTAACTCCCCCCCATCTCCGGTGACGCTCCCCAGATGGAATGGTGCTTGGGATAACACAAGGATATGATCAATATGAACCTAACCAAGGATCTAATTGGGTTTGAGGTCTCGCAGCAGGCAAGAAAGGACAGTTTCTTTTTTCATCCTGAATATTAATCTATCCTTTATTATCTGTACCACTCTGCGATCCCCTTTTAGATCTTTAGGATTACATAAAAGGCTACCATTCCCCTCTAATCAAAGTGCTATGATATTTACTTATGGTGACACATTCTTGCAAACCTTTTTTGCAGTGACTTCTCCTTTTAACAGAATTCTTTGCAAAATAAAGAAATCCACGACCAAGGCTTGCCAATTGTTTAAATATCAGCACAATATTTTCTGATGCATTTAAAAAATATTGCTAGTTCTTGGGGTGTAAATTTAGTATTTAAAAATTTTAGGAAGAGATTGTGCAGTAAATATGAAATTATAGGTGTACATGATAGAGCCCCTGGGGTGCGACTTTTTGGACGTAACACGACGTCATTAGGGCACTGAAGGGGTTAACACGGGAAGCGCAATACCAGTCCTAAGGGCCCGCCAGCAAGGCCTGTATTAAGGATATACTTAAAGGATGACCCTGCTTATCGCCCTTGCAGGTAACAGGGAGGGGCCGTCCGCTGCGTTAACGGGGATCGGAGAGGGGTCGGCCCTGCGTTAACGGGGACCGGAGAGGGGCCCCCTGCGTTAACGGGACCAAGGAGGGCGCCCTGCGTTTAACGTGGACCGGAGAGGGGCGCCCCTGCGTTAAAGGGACCAAGGAGGCGGCCGCTGCGTTAAACGGGGACCGGAGAGGGGCAGGCCTTTTAAGGGGACCGAGAGGGCGGCCTGCTTAACAGGGACCGGAGGGCCCCCGCGTTAAGTGACAAGGAAGGCGGCCCTGGCATTAACGGGACCAGGGAGGGGCGCCCCTGGTTAACGGGACAGGGAGGGGCGCCCCATGAGTTAACGGGACCGGAGGGGCCCCCTAGTTTAAACGGGACCAGGGAGGGGCGGCCCTGCGTTAACGGGGACCAGGGAGGGGCGGCCCTGCGTTAACGGGGACCAGGGAGGGGCGCCCCTGCGTTAACGGGGACCATGGAGGGGCGCCCCTGCTTAACAGGGACCAGGGAGGGCGTCCCCTGGGGTTAACAGGGACAGGGAGGGGCGCCCCTGCGTAACAGGGACCAGGGAGGGGCGCCCTGTGTTAACAGGGACCAGGGAGGGGCCCCCCTGCGTTAACAGGGACCAGGGAGGGCGCCCCGGTGTTAACAGGGACCAGGGAGGGGCCGCCCCCTCGTTAATGGGACAAGTGTGGTGTGTGTGTGTGTGATGACGGTTGAAGAAATCTGTTTCATTTAGTGCTAATTTCCTTAAATTCCCTGTCCTATTTGGCAGCATCCTCTTTAACCTTTATAGCGCCGGGCTATCCGGAGGGATCACACGACGTGGAAGAGAATGGGGTCCTTTACTTCCTTTGGATTGGGCCCTTAAAACAACGACTAGGCAGATACTTCAGTCGACCCTCTCGATTGACAACAATAAGAACGAGGCCTTTTGAGGAAAAGATTGATTTCTGCGATCATAGACCACATCTATCCTGTCATACAGGACCCCTATAACATTCACAACAGATACAGAGAGGTAATGAGGCCCTGATCCTCAGAGCTTACACTCTAGAGGGAATGGAGGACAATGTTGTTACAAGAAAGTAGGTGTAACCCACCCAACAACTACAAATGCCATTTTATGTAATGCACAAGGACAATCTACCAAATGATTGTCTGAATTTGTTTAGTAATGACCCATTCCATGATTTGTCTGCTTCTCCACTCAGATATGTCACACACACACACACACATACCGTGTCTCCCACTCTCAGATAATGTAACACACACACACACACACAATACCGTGTCCTCACTCTCAGATAATGTACACACACAACACACCACAACCTTGTCTCCACTCTCAGATAAAAGTAATATACACAATGCTTTGGTCTCCACTCTCAGGTAAGTAACATACGTCGCACACACACACACACAATGCCGCTCCACTCAGATATGTAACACACACACAATACCGTGTCTCCACTCTCAGAATAAATAATTCTACACAATGCTTTGTCTCCACTCTCAGTAAAGTAACATACGCGCACACCACACACCAACAAGTCCGCTCCACTCAGATAATGTAACACACCACAACACCAATACCCGTTGTCTCCACTCTCAGATAAAAGTAATATACACATGCTTTGTCCTCCCTCTCAGGTAAAGTAACATACGCGCACACACAACACACCACACCCAATGCCGTCTCCACTCAGATAAAGTAATACGCCACACCTTGTCTACTCTATGTAATACACAGGAAACCATGGTGTTAAATCTGCCGCTTTGATGCCCACCGCTCTTTTCTTTGTGAAAACTTTAAACAAAAAGGAGCCGTTAAAAGAAAGAGAAACGTGGTTTCCGCCCACGTGCTGCATCCACAATTCCATATTGTTTTTCTAGAATTGGCATAAAAATATTGTTTTAAAATGCATCGATGAGACCAACCTTGGCAATCAAAGGGTGTCAAAACCCATCCCCTTTAAACCTTTCCGGACCGTCTGGCAGCACTGCGCTGACTTATTGTACATCTTAAAGCATTCACAGAGATTATCGGCATAAGTGCAAGATTCAACTGTTTTCACTTACAATCTTCCAGTCTTCCCGTGTGCAAACATTAGGCCAATGTCTGCTGTAATGATTTCAAATAGATCATGCGAAAATCAACAGTTTGTTACAAAGAAACAAGTCCATTCGGTTCTGCGAGAATAAAAGAGCGTTGCAGATGAACGATTCAGAGCGGAACCACACTCGAACACGATCCCTTACCTCTCGTGGCTGTGGGATACGGAGACAGGAGTCGGTATACCACCTGGGACTTCTGTTCCTCTTTCTCCCGGCCGCGAGATGATAAAGATGCAGCTCCGGGAACCAAATATCTGCACCCGTGCCAGTTCCGAACTGTGAACACAATGAAAACTATTTGAAGCCGCACAGGACTACAAGCGTCACTGCTACCACGGGTCCAGCTGCAGGTATGTAACAACAGTGCAACAACCATATCCCAACATTTGGACTTGAATTTAATAACTACTGTTGTAGAGTGTCCTGAAAATATAAAGATGGGTTGGCAGCGATCAGACTTCAATGTAACTATGCAAAAATAAGTGAAATATTCCCAGACAGTACTGAAAGTAATACATCCAATCTGTTGTATCAATCCATCCATCCATCCACTCATCCGGGTATCCATCCATCCATCCGGGTTATCCCATCCTCCATCCAGTGTCATCCATCCATCCTCCAGTGTATCAATCCATCCATCCATCGCGGTATCCATCTCAAGGTCTGTCAGAGCATACACAGACGAGACCTTGCCCTTGCGCCATGGTAAATATCTTCTTTCCCAAGATTCGTTTCTTTTAGATTGTAGGTTTGAAGTCACACTGGCAGTCTTTAGCATGATGGTCCGGCCTAAAGGAAAGACGGTCGCCTTGGGCCCCGCACCTTCGGGAGCCCCACGCCCCCTTCTCTCCCTCCGTGTCAGCGCCGGGATCCAACTTTCACCCAATCGGAGGGGGGAGCACGGGGCCCCATTGTAATGCGCCCCGCATTCGGCAACTCCATGTAACCGCGCCACGCAGGCGGAAACTCGTGTACCGCGCCCACGCAGGCGAAACTGCCATTGACCGCGCCCACGCAGGCGGAAACTGCCATTGTACCGCGCCCACGCAGCGGAAACTGCCACTGTACCGCGCCCACGCAGGCGAAACTGCCACTGTACCGCGCCCACGCCAATGCGGAAAAAACTGCCATTGTACCCGCCCACAGCAGCGGAACTGCCTGTACCGCGCCCACGCAGGCGGAACTGCCATTGTTACCGCGCCCAGACCGCGGAAACTGCCATTTTACCGCGCCCACGCAGGCGAAACTGCCATTGTACCGCTCCCCGCACAAGTACTGCCATTGTCCGTCTCGCCCACCAGGCGGAAAACTGCCATTGTACCGCCCCCGCAGGCGAAACGCCTGTACCGCGCCCACGCAGCGGAAACTGCCATTGTACCGCGCCCACGCAGCGGAAACTGCCATTGTACCGCGCCCACGCTGGCGGAAACTGCCATTGTTACCGCCCCACTCAGGTGGACAACTGCCATTGTACCGCGCCACGCAGGCGAAACTCTGTACCGCGCCCACGCGCCGGAAACTGCCATTGTACCGCCCCACGCTCGGCGAATCCTGGCCCATTTGGCTTGAATGGAATTTAAGGACGGTCGGAGCTTGATGAATCAGAGGAATGTTTATAAATTAGCTTAACAATTATTTTGGTAAAAAGCACTCAATTACCCAGACGTGTCCTGTGTACATGTCCCTGTTATTTGTACACTGGGTCCTAGGAGTGACAGACCCTTAAGAGTTGCAACAGAAAATAAAGTTGAAAGCAAAAACAGGCCATCAAGTAGTATTTCCAGACAATCCCCATGCTGTGCGAGATCTCAGGGGACAGCCCGGGGTTAGATGTGAGCACATGGTAGGAAATTAGTGCAGAGAGGATGGTTTGTATATTGTCCGTGCGGTGTAACTTGTCAGCGTTACATTGAAAAAATGAATAAAATAATATATATATTCTCTCACTGCCCCACACTCTGAATCCGCTCCCCTCAATATCCGACTGGCACCTCTCTATCCACCTTTAGGACCTTTGTTAAACCCCCACCTCCTTAACGAAGCACATGGGTAGGCTCCGCTCGCTGATACTAACATCTCGTATACATGCTGACCGTGGCCCCTGCAGACCACTTAGACGACACTTAGAGTGCAAGCTCTTCCAGGCTCTTTTTTCCTAATGTTATTTTTAGCCTGAAGCTCTATTCCCTTATGAGTTATATCAGCGCTGAACAAACTTTTTTTCAGCTGCGGCCCCCTTCCAGGAGATGCAGCGTTTGCGCCCGCCCCACCTTTCCCCCCCCCGAAGCACGGCTTCAAATGACGTTGCGGGTCACGTCATATGACCCCGCGTCGCCGAAGACCCGCTGCCAGAAGGTGAGGTTACAGAGGCTCACGCCTCTCCCGGCATTAATAAATGCCTGGGGAAAGAGCGCGGGGCCTCTGTAACAGCCCGCGCTCCCCCTGCAAATTCTCCCGCCCCCCTGTTTGCGCACCGCTGAGTTATATCATTATGTCTCGTGTTACTGCTGTGACGCAGTTGGAAGAAGATAATAGAGAGAGATATATATAGACACACCACACACACACACACACACCTCTGCAGGACTGCCTCCTTAAAAGAATTTTGAAAAATCAACATTATGAATTACGATCTACATTTACCTTCCAAAAGTCACTATAAACTAAAATGCTGCATATACTTGTGCGCTGTCTTCACGTCCAAACCATCATTTCTCTGAACTGAAATAGAAGCAAAACACAACAGATTGAGAGATTGCGGTGTGGAGAGGAAACATTATTCTAGGGCTTTATATAACCCATCACTGCTCTGTTATCGAAGTGTTCGAAGCAATTCAACTTGCTGGCCCTAATTGGGCCACGTATAACATGAAATCAAAGATGAAATACCAAAATCTGCCAAACTATTATTTTAGAATTGATAACGTACAATGGCAGTTTCCGCCTGCGTGGGCGCGGTACAATGGCAGTTTTCGCCTGCGTGGGCGCGGTACAATGGCAGTTTCCGCCTGCGTGGGCGCGGTACAATGGCAGTTTCCGCCTGCGTGGGCGCGGTACAATGGCAGTTTCCGCCTGCGTGGGCGCGGTACAATGGCAGTTTCCGCCTGCGTGGGCGCGGTACAATGGCAGTTTCCGCCTGCGTGGGCGCGGTACCGTGGACCGTTCCCAACCAATACGCGATGGGCGCCCCTGCGTATTACGTGGACCAGGAGTTCATGGGCGCCCCTGCGTTAAATGGGTACCAAGGAGGTTCGGCCGTCCGGGTTAACGGGGACCGGAGAGGGGCATGCCCTGCCCTTTGGGACCGGTCGGCGGCTTTGCGTTACAGGGACCGCGAGAGGGCGCTCCCTCTTATACGGTGAACAAGGATGGGGCGCGCTCTGGCATTTACGGGTGGACCATGTGGAGGGGCGCCCCTGCGTCTACACGTGGTACGCGGAGGGGCGCCCCTGATTCACGGGACCATGGAGGGGCCCCCCCGAGTAGTTAACGTGGAACCATGGGAGGGCGTGCCCTGCGTTGAACGGGGACCAGGGAGGCGGCCCTGCGTTAACGGGGACCGGGAGGGGCCCCCTCCGTTATACGGGTGACCATGGGAGGGGCGCCCCTGCGTTAACAGGGACCAGGGAGGGTTGCGCACTGCCTGCGTTAACAGGGACCAGGGGAGGGCGCCCCTGCGTTACAGGACCGGAGGGCCCCCTGCGTAACAGGGACCAGGGAGGGGCCGCCCCTGCGTTAACAGGGCAGGGCCAAGGGAGGGGCGCCCCTGTGTTAACAGGGACCAGGGAGGGGGGCGCCCCTTTGCCGTTACTCAGGGGACAAGTGTGTGTGGTGTGTGTGATGCAGTTTGAAGAATACTGTTTCATTTAAGTGCTTATTTCTTGTAATTCCCCTGTCCTATTTGGCGACATCCTCTTATAACCTTTATAGCGCCGGCGTCGGGAGGGATCACACGACGTGAAAGAGAGTGGGGTGGCCTTTACTTTCCGTTTGGATTGGGCCCTTAAAAACACGACTAGGCAGATACGTCAGTCGACCTCCGTGCATTGAACCAATAAGAACGAGGCCTTTTGGGAAAGATTGATTCTGCGATCATAAGACCACGATCTATCCTGTCAACAGGACCCCTATAACATTCACAACAGATACAGAGAGTAATGAGGCCCTGATCCTCAGAGCTTACACTCTAGAGGGAATGAGGGACAATGTTGTTACAAGAAAGTAGGTGTAACCCACCCGACATACAAATGCCCATTTTATGTAATGCACAAGGGACAATCTACCAAATGATTGTCTGAATTATAGTTTGTAATGACCCCATTCCATGATTTGTCTGCTTCTCCACTC
This sequence comes from Ascaphus truei, assembly GCA_036426205.1. Taxonomy (NCBI): domain Eukaryota; kingdom Metazoa; phylum Chordata; class Amphibia; order Anura; family Ascaphidae; genus Ascaphus; species Ascaphus truei. The sequence goes on along the minus strand of WSYH01000379.1, from coordinate 162,744 downwards.
AGATAATGTACACACACACACACACCAATACCGTGTCTCCCCCTCTCAGATAGTAACACACACACACACACACAATACCGGTGTCCTACTCTCAGATAATGTAACACACACACACACACCATACCTTGTCTCCACTCTCAGATAAAAGTAATATACACATGCTTTGTCTCCACTTCATGTAAGTACATCGCGCACAACACCACAACACCAATGCCGTCTCCACTCAATAATGTACACACACACAATACCGTGTCTCCACTCTCGAAATAAAAGTAATATACACAATGCTTTGTCTCCACTCTCAGGGTAAAGTAACATACGCGCACACACACACACACAATGCCTCCTCCCACTCAGATATGTAACACACCACACAAACATATACCCGTGTCTCCCACTCTCAGATAAAGTAATATACACAATGCTTTGTCTCCACTCTCAGGTAATTAACATAACGCGCCAACACACACACACAACACACACATATGCCGTCTCCACTCAGATAAGTAACATACCCACCACCTTGTCTACTCTATGTAATACACAGGAAACCATGGTGTTAAATCTGCCGCTTTGGATGCCCACCGCTCTTTTCTTTTGAAAACTTTAAACAAAAAGGAGCCATGTTAAAGAAAGAGAAACGGTGTATTCCGCCTCACGTGCTGCATCGCCACAATTCCATATTGTTTTCTAAATTGCGCTTAAAAATATTGTTTAAAAATGCATCGATGAGACCAACCTGGCAATCAAAGGGTTCAAAACCCATCCCCTTAAAAACCCTTTCCGATTCCGTCTGGCAGCACTGCGCTGACTTATTGTACATCTGAAGCATTCACGAGATTATCGGCATAGTGCAATTTCAAAGTTTTTCACTTACAATCCTTCCAGTCTTCCCGTGTGCAAACATTATAGGCCAATGTCTGCTGTAAATTTTCAAATAGATCATGCGAAATCAACAGTTTGTTACAAAAAACAAGTCCATTCTTTCTGGCGAGAATAAAGACGTTGCAGATGAACGATTCAGAGCGGAACATCGAACACGATCCCTTACCTCTCGTGGCTGTGGGATCACGAGACAGGAGTCGGTATTACCCGGAAAGAGTGTTGTGAAGTGCAGGGGGGAGAGAGGAGGTGCCATACCGGTCAAGAGGGGGGCAGTGATGTGAGGTGTCAGGGGGGGAACGAGCTTAACAGGGGGGGGGGGGGCGAGTGAAGGTGGAGGTTCCTCCGGGGTGGGGGGGGGACGAGGCTAACACGGGGACGGGGGGGGGGAGAGGAAACAGACTGTGAACGGGCGGAGAGGGGAGCGGGAAAATTACCTCCCAGGCAACGCCGGGTATTCAGTTGTTACTAATATTAGCCAAGTCCCTTGCTCAGATTTCGTGACTAAGGCAATCACGCGGACTGTAATGAAAAGTTCAAAGTTAGTAAGCAGCCGCATTGTCCGAGAGAAGAATTGTTGTAGCTGTACAAATTTTGGAGTGGCACAATCTTCGTGTAAGGGACACTTAGAAGCAGACAGCTGTGGAGGTGTGTAAGCTCGACACACTAATCGCGTTCTGTCCTCTTATACCCTCCATGTGGCATCCCGCAGGGATACCTACTACCCCCGCCCCAGGCTTTTTTCAAAGCATTAGCAGGGTTTAAAAAGCCGTCAAATCACCCGCCGCAGCCGGCGGACAGCACAAGGAAGCATCCCTGGATGGGGTAAGTTCCGGAGGACCATCTGTATCTATAAGAACCATAATGTGGGTTGGCTAAAAGGTGTCATATTGAATGGTTCCTGAATAGATTGGGAATTGCTACTTTTGCAAAGTACCTCCATCACTTGCACATAGCACAGATTTAGCATGCTCAACCAAAATCATGACCGCAAACTGCCTTTTCGCTTGGTGGTGGACATGCCAGAAACAGCTTAGAACCAAGTAAGCAATAACAAAAACATTTGGTGATCCTAACATCCTGCGTTACTTGATGAAACTCATACAGAAGACATCAGCCAGGCAATCCTCTTCCTGCCACTAAACACACAAAACGAGATACTGAATGGAAATGCTTCTCAAGGTATCCAAAACAATGGTACCGGGTGCTTCATAATAGTGACTTAATTACAATAATAAAAGTGATATAATCGCTATAAATAAATGTGACAAGAAAATGTAACATATATATATTATGTGAAAAAAAAATCCTTCACAAAGTGAAAACGCATATATAAATCAGCAGCTCTACCAACCCTTATTAGGACTGTCCAGTCCAGATTCTGCGTTTTTCTTACAGGTTGGGATGGAGGCTCAATCTTGGATGATATGCAGGGAAAAAAGATGTGAGAAAGAAATGTGCAAACCATATAATACTGCGAAACAATAATCTTAAAGTAGGTCTCACTAACAATAAATGGATGAATAACAGACGTGCTCAGAGACCCTTCTCTTACTGATGGTGCCCTTGTAACAATAGATGCCTTCTGATGGTGCTGGTATTAAATCAGTATAATCGTCGGTGGGCTCTTCCACTTTGTCAGGATCCTAGATATATATATAGAGAGTGGCAAGTGCTACGAAAGACGCGTAACATCTAACGTTAGCAATTTGGAGGACACTGTTTTGGGAGCCGATTGACGTGAGGAGGTGCTGGTCAAAACGAATCGATAGAGGAGATCAAGGAGGTAACCAGCGTATCGTCCGCCCGGTCAACCGTCACAACTCTTGAATGTCGGAGGAAACACGACAGAAAACCAGTAACACCTTGGATAAAGCGCAGAGAATGCAAAGCGTGGTGTTTGTTTTTTTTAACCTGTACATGCTTATGCAGCTTCAATAAAGTAATATGTCATGATCTTTGTTCGCTGTCCTGCTGCGCGTGCGCTCCGTCTACACTGACATCGTTTCCACAAAACAACACGGGGACAGAATCACTTGTTGCTGAGTCCAACCCATAGCTCCGGCAGTTTTCATATACCCCAGTTATGTCTTTCCAAAAAGGTTTGAATTTGTTTACTGACAACTGAATAATAAGTAATGATATAGAAGATAACAAGCGAGTGCTGTCCCCATATTTCCAGATCTCTGTATCTGCTTCGTAACCCAAGCATATTAAAGGTAATATGCAGGCATTTCGGGGGAAGTTTGGCCCAGTTATCCATTGTCCATGTTCTACATCGCTTCTACGTATAGGCAGTGTGGGCAAGAGTGTGCCCGCCGGATCCAACCATGGCCTCCGCATCACGTGACGGCCCTACGCGTTCTGCTCAGGACTTACGTCTGTCAGGCCTGGCAGCCAGAGCCATCAAAAAGCAAAGGCAGCCCCCCACAGGAGAGAGGGCAAAGCAGCCCCCCCAGGGAGAGAGGCGAAGCAGCCCCCCCCCCCCCCCCCCCCGGAGAGAGAGCAGAATGCATGGACGGACCGGTGAGAGAGGCAGAGAGGGCAGCGCGCCCGCGGAGAGAGGCGAACAGCCCCCACCGCGGAGAGAGGCATAAAGGGCCAGCCACCCCCCCTGAAGCGAGCAGCCGGGAAGGAAGGCAAAGGCAGCCCCCCCCCCCCCGCGGGAGAGAGAAGGCACCCCGGAGGCTAATGCACCGTCCCCCGGGAGAGAGGCAGAAGGCAGCCCCCCCCGCCCCGCCCCCCGAGAGAGAGAAGACTGCCCCGATAGAGCAGATGCAAGCCCCCGATGCGGGTGCCCCCCCCCCCGGGAGAGATGCAGAAGGCAGCCTCGCCCGGGAGAGAGGTCAGAAGGCAGCCCCCCACCCCCCGGACGAGAGCAAATGGCAGCCTCGCCGGGAGAGAGGCAGAAGAAGAACCCGCCCCGGGAGAGAGGCAGAAGGTAGCCCCCCCCGGGAGAGAGGCAGAAGGCAGCACTCGCTGGGAGGAGAGGCAGAAGGCAGCCCCCCCGGAGAGAGGCAGAAGGCAGCTACGCCTTGGGAGACGGCAGAAGTAGCTCGCCCGGGAAGAGAGCAGAAGGCAGCCCCCACCCGGAGACGAGAGAGACGAAGGCAGTACCCCCCCCCGGGAGAGGCAAGGAAGGCAGCCGCCCCGGGAGAGGCAAAAGGCCCTCCCCCGGGAGAGAGGCAGAAGGCAGCCCCGCCGGGAGGAGGCAAAGGCAGCCCCCCCCGGGAGAGAGGCAGAAGGCAGCCCCCCCCGGGTGAGAGCAGAAGTAGCCCCCCCGGGAGAGAGGAGAAGGACTGATGTAAGCATTAGAAGAAGGTCTGAGCAATGTGCCGATCGTTTATTTTTAATGATTTGTGTTATGATAAGACTTTCTACATTAGGATTCTTTGTTTAATTCAGTAAAAAAAGAACAAAACACTTAGCAATTGTTTAGAAGCAACGGAGTGTAACATGCGCGTGTAATGGTGGCATAATAACATAAAGGACAATACAGGCAGGGGGACGGGGGGCGGTTTAAGGGTATTATTTCCGTATTACTAGCTTGAAGGACAATGTACTTCAAAAGGACTGCACATGTTGCTCTCACTTTATATGGCATTAAGAAGTCGATATAAATCCGCTCTAGACGCGATATGTATCAAGATGCTCCAGGTCATTCAGCACGCGTGTATATCTGGACACTTGTTATGGAGACCATTATATGTGGCGCTGATCTCCCGAGCAGAGTTTAGCACCACCTCACATCGGAACATTTCAATCATTGAACACTGCGCATTACACGAACGCACAATGCGATACCTCTCACACCATAGTCCATGCGACTCCTCCCACGATACTCGTGCAGCAAACAACGCAGCGCCACTGAACCAGTAGTGGAACAGTGCAATTTCCACGATTTTTGGAGCAATGCTCCAGTTTGCAATGCTTGATACAATGGCCCTTAAAAGTCAAAATATGGCTGCTGACTCGGTCGTGGTCGCTGGCTATACACCTCCAGTAATAACCAAAACAAATCAATCACATTAAAGGATTATAATAAATTAAAGTGTAGCCTCTTCAGCGTTTAAACCCAACATTCAGGCTTTGTACATGTTACAGAATGTAAAATCGGTCGTCCTTGATCTTGGTTTGCAGCCGCCTTTATTTTTTACCCACATTTCAGCAAAACATCGTGGTATTTCTCGAGCACCAAGCTGTTAAGGAACAGAACTTTTGGACAGTTTACTGCCAATGCGGTCTCACGGGAGGGAGGACACATTACCAATGCAAATTACTCTGGCAAGCCGCGGCTTTCTGTAGCAGCTTCATGGAAGGGACATATTCACCTATTCCCTGTCAAACGTTGATAGAAGCTGGGAGCCATCCCAAATGGAACCGTTTTACGCCATATTCAAGGCAGGGGTGAGGTTCACAAAAACATGGTAACCTATGTCTTAATCCTATTCATACGTAATGTGTATTCCATCTTCGTGTAGCGGGACTCTGGCCCAATCAAACACATGCTGATTTTAGATACTAATTGTGGGATTCAGCCATTGTCATCATCATTTGTTCAGTTAATCAGTTTTTAGGTGAATATTTTGCTGGTTCTCTGATTAACTTTGGTTGAACTTATGAGTTAAAAATACCCGTTTCTTTTGCCTTTCTACACCCCACTTTCTAAATAACTTAAAATAAAGAATATTAAAAAAACAGTACTTCCAACTGTTTTGCTCAGCACCTGAACACACCCTAAACCTTCAAGCAAGATCCCATGAAGAGGACAGTGCCCACTAATATTTATTCTCAGAACAAAGAAGGTCTTTCACATGCCAGGGCAGAGCTGTAATCCGAGCAGGTTTTCTGCATCGATTGGAATAGTACCCGCAATGGAGGATAAATGCTATTCATGGGAACAGTGCGGTCTCTGTAGCCGTCCGTTGGAAAACCCCACTCTCCAGTGAACCCTGTTCATCTTCAAGCACTGCATATTCACAAGCAGACAACACACACAGCAGCTTACACACTGCACGGTGCGAGCAAATGAAAGGACGTTAGTCCCAAGTGAGGAGACGAACAATCGGGTACTTGTGCTGCTTAGCGAGACGACTTTAGGGTTTCTCTTTGTAACCAAACATTTTTGTTTTTAATAGCAACAAATCTCATTCTAACTGAATCCAGCGACTTGATGTAGTCATTTTCCCAGACACACCTCCAGCGGGACGTCCTGGTACCGAGGCCTACGTATCAAGGCAAAAGTGCTGCAATGGAGGGTAAAAAAGCTGCACCGTAGTAACCAAAAACAAACAATCCTGTGTTTAATGGGCCGTTGTTCTTTGATCTACATGGTGCAGATTTGCCGCGGAACGGTTACTTTGATACTTATTTGTGGTATATACAGAGTATACACATCAACACGCAGGAAAACGCACCCTGCAGCATTCTGTGCTCAATGTTACCAGCTTCTGACATCTGGCACCGATTTCTAAACAAGGACTCGTCTTAAACCGGGCACATTTCCATGCAGAGAAAGACGGATGGATGAGAGTGAGACAGTTGTTTATATCTCATTATGTGAGTAAGTACTTCTACACAGAAAGGGGGTGTGATTCGTGGAACAGCTCCCGCAGAGGTGGTCGGGGCTAATACAGGAAGGAGGAATTCTAACATCAGGTTACATCTTAAATACAAAAGCAAGAAAGCCAAGGTCAAATAGGCCTGAGGTTGAACAGCAGATAGGAAATGGGCACACACAGCGGCCTGGTGGTCTATGGAGTCACATTTCGTTTTTATACGATTTGAGCGCATGTAACCCCCTCCCCCATCTCCGTGTGACGCTCCCCAGTTAGAGTGCGCTGTGTAACTCCCCCCATCTCGTGTGACGTCCCCAATTAGTATGTGGTGTAACTCCCCCCCATCTCCGTGTGAGCTCCCCAGATTAGGATGTGCGCTGTGTAACTCCCCCCCATCTCCGTGTGACGCTCCCCAGATTAGGATATGTGCGTGTAACTCCCCCCCATCTCCTGTGTGACCTCCCCAGATTAGGATGTGCGCTGTGAACTCACCCCCATCTCCGTGTGACGCTCCGTCCCAGATTAGGATGTGGCGCTGTGTAACTCCCCCCCATCTCCGTGTGACGCTCCCAGATTAGGATATGTGGTGTAACTCCCCCCATCCTCCGTGTGACGTCCCCAGATTAGGATGTGCGCTGTGAAACTCCCCCCCATCTCCGTGTGACGCTCCCCAGATTAGGATATGTGCGTGTAACTCCCCCCCATCTCCTAGTGACGCTCCCCGAGTAGGATGTGCGCTGTGTAACTCCCCCCATCTTGTGACGCTCCCCAGATTAGATGTGCGCTGTGTAACTACCCCCCCATCTCCGTGTGACGCTCCCCAGATAGATGTGCGCTGTGTAACCTCCCCCCATCTCTGTGTGACGCTCCCAGATTAGGATGTGCGCTGTGTAACTCCCCCATCTCCGTGTGACGCTCCCCGAGATAGGATGTGCGCTGTGTAAATCCCCCCCATCTCCGTGTGACGCTCCCCAGATTAGGATATGTGGTGTAACTCCCCCCCATCTCCGTGTGACGCTCCCCAGATAGGATGTGCGCTGTGTAACCCCCCCCATCTCCGTAGTGACGCTCCCAGATTAGGATGTGCGCTGTGTAACTCCCCCACTCGTGTGACGCTCCCAGATTAGGATGTGCGCTGTGTTAACTCCCCCCCATCTCTGTGTGACGCGTCCCAGATTAGGAGTGCGCTGTGTAACTCCCCCCATCTCCGTGTGACGCTCCCCAGATTAGGATGTGCGCTGTGTAACTCCCCCCCATTCCGTGTGACGCTCCCCAGATTAGGAATGGCGTGTACTCCCCCCCATCTCCGTGTGACGCTCCCCATAAGGATCGTGGTAACTCCCCCCCCATCTCCGTGTGACGCCCCCAGATTAGGAATGTGCTTGGGATAACACAGGATATGATCAATATGAACATAACCAAGGATAATTGGGTTTGAGGTCTGCAGCAGGCAAGAAAGGACAGTTTCTTTTTCATCCTGAATATTAATCTATTCTTTATTATTCTTACCACACTCTGCGGATCCCCTTTTAGATCTTTAGGGATTACATAAAAGGCTACCATTTCCTCTAATCAAAGTGCTTATGAATATTTATTATGGTGAGCACATTCTTGCAAACCTTTTTGCAGTGACTTCTCCTTTTACAGAATTCTTGCAAAATAAAGAAATCCACGACAAGGCTTGCCAATTGTTTAAATGCAGCACAATATTTTCTGCAATGCATTTAAAAAATTTGAGTTCTTGGGGTGTAAATTAGTATTTAAAAATGTTAGGAAGAGATTTGACAGTAAATATGAAATTATAGGTGTACTGATAAGGGCCCCTGGGTGCGACTTTTTGGACGTACACCGTACGTCATTAGGGCATGAAGGGGTTAACACAGGGAAGCGCATAACCAGTCAAGGGCCCCAGCAAGTGGGTATAAGGATATACTTAAAGGATGATTATAGGGGGAAGGGAAAGGTCTTGAAGGGAGCGCGACCATGCGCTTATACGGCGGGGTGCGTTAAGGGGATCGAGAGAGGGGTGGCCTGCGTTAACGGGACCGGGAGGGGCGCCCCTGCGTTAACGGGGACCAAGGAGGGGCGCCCTGCGTTAACGGGGACCGGAGAGTGGGGCGCCCCTGCGTTAAAGGGGAAAGGAGGGGAGGCAGGAGGGAAGGGGAGGAGCCGAGGGGAACTTTAAAGACAAGGAGGGATAAGGGGGCGACAAGGGACAGGCGAGGAGGAGGAGGGAACGGGGAGGGGCCAAGAGTTCAAACGGGGAAGGAGGGGGCCCCGCGTTAACGGGGACAGGGAGGGGGCCTGCGTTAACGGGGACCAGGGAGGTGGCGCCCCTGAGTTAACGGGGACAGGGAGGGGCGCCCTGACGTTAACGGGACCAGGAGGAGGGGCGCCCTGGTTAACGGGAACAGGGAGGGGCGGCCCTGCGTTACGGGGACCAGGGAGGGGCGCCCGCGTTAACGGACCAGGGAGGGGCGCCCTGCGTTAACAGGGACCAGGGAGGGGCGCCCCTGCGTTAACAGGGACCCGGGAGGGGCGCCCGCGTAACAGGGACCAGGGAGGGGACGCCCCTGTGTTAACAGGACCAGGAGGGGGCCCCTGCGTAGGGACCAGAGCGCCCTGTGTTAACAGGGACCAGGGGAGGGGGCCCGCGTTAATGGGGACAAGTGTGTGTGGGTGTGTGTGATGACAGTTTGAAGATAACTGGTTTCATTTTAGTGCTTATTCTGAAATTCCCTGTCCTATGCGGACACCTCTTTAACCTTTATAGCGACGGGCGTCGGGAGGGATCACACGACGTGGAAAAGAAGTGGGGTGGCCTTATTCGTTTGGATTGGGCCCTTAAAAACACGACTAGGCAGATACGTCAGTCGACCCTCTAGGATTGACCAATAAGAACGAGGCCTTTGAGGAAAGATTGATTCTGCGATCATAAGACCACGATCTATCCTGTCAACAGGACCCCTATAACATTCACAAACAGATACAGAGAGTGGTAATGAGGCCCTGATCTAGAGCTTACACTCTAGAGGGAATGAGGGACAATGTTGTTACAAGAAAGTAGGTGTAACCCACCCCAGACATACAAATGCCCATTTTATGTAATGCACAAGGGACAATCTACCAAATGATTGTCGTGAATTATAGTTAGTAATGACCATTCCATGATTTGTCTGCTTCTCCATCAGATAATGTAACACACACACACACACAATACCGTGTCTCTCCACTCTCAGATAATGTAACACACACACACACACACAATACCGTGTCTCACTCTCAATAATGTAACACACACACACACACAATACCTTGTCCACTCTCAGATAAAAGTAATATACACAATGATTTGTCTCCACTCTCAGTAAAAACATACTCGCACACCACACACACACACACAATGCCGTCTCCACTAGATAAGTAACACACACACAATACGTGTCTCCACTCTCGAAATAAAAGTAATATACACAATGCTTTGTCTCCACTCTAGGTAAAGTAACATACGCGCACACACCACACACCAATGCGTCTCCACTCAGATAATGTAACACACACACACACACAATACCGTGTCTCCACTCTCGATAAAGTAATATACAAATGCTTTGTCTCCACTCTCAGGTAAAGTAACATACGCGCACACACAACACACCACACACACACATGCCGTCTCCACTCAGATAAAGTAACATAGCACACACCTTGTCTACTCTATGTAGATCACAGGAAACCATGGTGTTAAATCTGCCGCTTTGATGCCCACCGCTCTTTTCTTTTGTGAAAATTTAAACAAAAAGGAGCCATGTAAAGAAAGAGAAACGGTGATATCCGCCTCACGTGCTGCATGCCACAATTCCATATTGTTTCTAGAATTGGCATTAAAAATATTGTTTAAAAATGCATCGATGAGACCAACTGGCAATCAAAGGGTTCAAAACCCATCCCCTTAAAACCTTTCGAGACCGTCTGGCAGCACTGCGCTGACTTATTGTACATCTGAGCATTCACAGAGATTATCGGCATAGTGCAAGATTCAAAGTTTCACTTTACAATCCTTCCAGTCTTCCCGTGTGCAAAACATATAGGCAATGTCTGCTGTAACATGTTTCAAATAGATCATGCGAAATCAACAAGTTTGTTACAAAAGAAAACAAGCCAGTGTTTTCTGGCTGGAGAATAAAAGAGCGTGCAGAGATGAACGATTCAGAGCGGGAAACATCGAACACGATCCCTACCTTCGTGGCTGTGGGATACGGAGACGGAGTCGGTTATACCACCTGGGACTTCTGTTCCTCTTTCTCCCGGCCGCGGAGATAGATAAGTGCGAGCTCCGGGGAACCAAATATCTGCACTCGTGCCCAGTCCGAAACTGTGAACACAATGCTAAAAAAACTATTTGAAAGCGCACAGACTACAAGCAGTCACTGCTACCAAGGGCCAGCTGCAGGGTATAGTAACAACACGTGCAACAACCATATTCCCAACATTTGGACTTGAGATTTAAAATACTGTCTGTTAGAGTGTCCTGAAAATATAAAGATGGGGTTGTCAGCGATCAGACTTCAATGTAACTATGCAAAATAAGTGAAGAATATTCCCAACAGTACTGGAAGAAAGTAAACATTCCAATTGTGTTTGTTATCAATCCATCTCCATCCATTCCATCGGGTATCCATCCATCCATCCGGGTGGTATCACATCCATCCATCCAGTGGCCATCCATCCAATCCAGTGTATCAATCCATCCATCCATCCGGGTATCCATCTCAAGGTCTGGTACAGAGATACACAGAGACGCCTTGCTCCTATGCGCCATGGTAAAAATAATCTTCTTTCCCAAGATTCGAGTTTCTTGTAGATGTGTAGGTTTGAATGGTCCCTGGCAGGTGGGGGCTTTAATGACTGTTGGGCCAAGGCCCTTAAGGAAAAGGAAAAGACGGTCAGGCCTTGGGAGCGGGCCCGGCCCTTCGGAGCAGCCCCTGCCAAGGGCCCGTTCTCTCCCTCCGTGTCAGACGCCGGAATCCAACTTTCACCCAAATCGGAGGGGGGAGCACGGGGCCCAATTGTCATGCGCCCGACGGCATTCGGCAACTCCCGTGTACCGCGCCCCCGCAGGCGGAAACTGCGGATTTGTTACCGACGCCCAAGCAGGGCGGAAACTGCCATTGTACCGCGCCCACGCAGGCGGAAATGCCTGTACCGCCGCCCAGCAGGCGGAAAACTGCCACTGTACCGCTGCCCCCACGCCCAAGGGCGGAAAAAACTGCCATTTAACGCAGGGGCGCCCCTCTCCGGTCCCCGTTAACGCAGGGCCACCCCTCTCCGATCCCCGTTAACGCAGGGCCGCCCCTCCCTGTTCCTCCAGGGCTATAAGCGGGTCATCCTTTAAGTATATCCTTAATACCCGGCTTGCTGGGGGCCCTTGAGGACTGGTATTGCGCTTCCCTGTGTTAACCCCTTCAGTGCCCTAATGACGTACGGTGTACGTCCAAAAAAGTCGCACCCCAGGGGCCCTTATCATGTACACCTATAATTTCATATTTACTGTCAAATCTCTTCCTAACATTTTTAAATACTAAATTTACACCCCAAGAAACTAGCAAATTATTTTAAATGCATTCAGAAAATATTGTGCTGCTATTTTAAACAATTGGCAAGCCTTGGTCGTGGATTTCTTTATTTTTGCAAGAATTCTGTAAAAGGAGAAGTCACTGCAAAAAGGTTTTGCAAGAAATGTGCATCACCATAAGTAAATATTCATAAGCACTTTGATTAGAGGAAATGGTAGCCTTTTTATGTAATCCCTAAAGATCTAAAAGGGGATCCGCAGAGTGGTACAGAATAATAAAGAATAGATTAATATTCAGGATGAAAAAAGAAACTGTCCTTTCTTGCCTGCTGCGAGACCTCAAACCCAATTAGATCCTTGGTTATGTTCATATTGATCATATCCTTGTGTTTATCCCAAAGCACACATATCCTAATCTGGGGAGCGTCACACGGAGATGGGGGGGAGTTACACAGCGCACATCCTAATCTGGGGAGCGTCACACGGAAGGATGGGGGGGAGCTTACCACAGCGCACATCATCATCTGGGGAGCGTCACACAGAGATGGGGGGAGTACACAGCGCAACATTCCTAAATCTGGGGAGCGCGTTACACGAGATGGGGGGGAGTTACACGCACAATCATATGCTGGGGAGCGTCACACGGAGCTGGGGGGGAGTCTACAACACAGCACACTGAGGTCCCGGTGGGATTGAGCACACTAATCTGGGGGGAGCAAGAGATGGGGGAGTTCACCGAACTATCGAGACACGGAGTGGGAGGGGGGAGTTCACACGCACATATCCATCTGGGGAGCGTTCACACGGAGAGGGGGGTGAGTTACATCAGCGAAATCTAACTAATTCTGGGGAGCGTCCCACGGAGATGGGGGGGGGGAGTTACACGGCACATATCCTAATCTGGGGAGCGTCACACAGAGATGGGGGGAGTACACAGCGCACATCATCAATCTGGGGAGCGTCACACGGAGAGGGGGGGGGTCTACACACGCACAAGTCCTAATCTGGGGAGCGTCACACGGAGAGTGGGGGGAGTACACAGCGCACATCCTAATCTGGGGTACGGCACTCACGGAGATGGGGGTGAGTTTACACAGCGCAAATCCTACATCTGGGGAGGTCACCACGGAGATGGGAGGGGAGTTACCAGCGCAGCATCCTAATCTGGGAGGTCACACGGAGAGGGGGGGAGTTCACACGCGACATCATCCTAATCTGGGAGGTCACCGGAGATGGGGGGGCGTATACCACAGCGCACATCTAATCTGGGGAGCGTCACACGGAGATGGGGGGGAGTTACACAGCGCACATCCTAATCTGGGGAGCGTCACACGGAGATGGGGGGGAGTTACACAGCGCACATCCTAATCTGGGGAGCGTCACACGGAGATGGGGGGGAGTTACACAGCGCACATCCTAATCTGGGGAGCGTCACACGGAGATG
>WSYH01000379.1:20285-149215 GCA_036426205.1 Ascaphus truei | reverse complement strand
TACACAGCGCACATCCTAATCTGGGGAGCGTCACACGGAGATGGGGGAGGGGGGTTACATGGCGCTCAAATCGTAATAGAAACGTAGAAATGTGACTCCATAGAAACCACCAGGCCGGCTGTGTGTGCCCATTTTCCTATCTGCTGTTCAACCTCAGGCCCTATTTGACCTGTGGCTTTCTTGCTTTTGTATTTAAGATGTAACCTGATGTTAGAATTCCCTTCCTGTATTAGCCCCGACCACCTCTGCTGGGAAGCTGTTCCACGAATCCACCACCCTTTCTGTGTAGAAGTACTTACTCACATAATGAGATATATAAAACTGTGCATCACTCTCTCCATCCGTCTTTCTGCATGGAAATGTGCCCGGTTAAGACGAGCTCCTTGTTTAGAAATCGGTGCCAGATGTCAGAAGCTGGTAACATGTGAGCACAGAATGCTGCAGGGTGCGTTTTCCTGCGTGTTGATGTGTATACTCTGTATATACCACAAATAAAGTATCAAAGTAACCGTTCCGCGGGCAAATCTGCACCATGTAGATCAAAGAACAACGGCCCATTAAAACAACAGGATTGTTTGTTTTTGGTTACATACGGTGCAGCTTTTTTACCCTCCAATTGCAGCACTTTTGCCTTGATACGTAGGCCTCGGTACCGGACGTCCCAGCTGGAGGTGTGCTGGGAAAATGACTACATCAAGTCGCTGGATTCAGTTAGAATGAGATTTGTTGCTATTAAAAACAAAAATGTTTGGTTACAAAGAGAAACCCTAAAGTCGTCTCGCTAAGCAGCACAAGTACCCGATTGTTCCGTCTCCTCACTTGGGACTAACGTCCTTTCATTGCTCGCACCGTGCAGTGTGTAAGCTGCTGTGTGTGTTGTCTGCTTGTGAATATGCAAGTGCTTGAAGATGAACAGGGTTACACTGGAGAGTGGGGTGTTTGCCAACGGACGGCTACAGAGCCGCACTGTTCCCATGAATAGCATTTATCCTCACATTGTCGGGTACTATTTCCAATCGATGCAGAAAACCTGCTCGGATTACAGCTCTGCCCTGGCATGTGAAAGACCTTCTTTGTTACTGAGAATAGAATATTAGTGGGACTGTCCTCTTCATGGGATCTTGCTTGAAGTTTAGGGTGTGTTCAGGTGCTGAAGCAAAACAGTTGGAAGTACTGTTTTTTTAATATTCTTTATTTTAAGTTATTTAGAAAGTGGGGTGTAGAAAGGCAAAAGAAACGGGTATTTTTAACTCATAAAGTTCAACCAAAGTTAATCAGAGGAACCAGCAAAATATTCACCTAAAAACTGATTAAACATGAACAAATGATGATGACAATGGCTGAATACCACAAATTAGTATCTAAAATCAGCATGTGTTTGATTGGGCCAGAGTCCCGCTACACGAAGATGGAATACACAATTACAGTATGAATAGGATTAAGACATAGGTTACCATGTTTTGTGAACCTCTGACCCCTGCCTTGAATATTGGCAGTAAACGGTTCCATTTGGGATGGCTCCCAGCTTCTATCAAACGTTTGACAGGGAAATAGGTGAATATGTCCCTTCCATGAAGCTGCTACAGAAAGCCGCGTTGCCAGAGTAATTTGCATTGGTAATGTGTCCTCCCTCCCCGTGAGACCCAGCATTGGCAGTAAAACTGTCCAAAAGTTCTGTTCCTTAACAGCTTGGTGCTCGAGAAATACCAGCTGATTTTGCTGAAATGTGGGTAAAAAATAAAGGCGGCTGCAAACCAAGATCAGAAGGACGACCGATTTTACATTCTGTAACATGTACAAAGCCTGAATGTTTGGGTTTAAACGCTGAAGACGGCTACACTTTAATGTAATTAATAATCCTTTTAAATGTGATTGATTTGTTTTGGTTTATTACTGGAGGTGTATAGCCAGCGACCACAGACCGAGTCAGCAGCCATATTTTTGACTTTTAAGGGCCATTGTATCAAGCATTGCAAACTGGAGCATTGCTCCAAAAATCGTGGAAATTGCACTGTTCCACTACTAGTTTCAGTGCGCGCTGCGTTGTTTTGCTGCACGAGTATTCGTGGGAGGAGTCGCATGGACTAATGGTGTGAGAGGTATCGCATTGTGCGTCCGTGTAATAGCGCAGTGTTCAATGATTGAAATGTTCCGATGTGAGGTGGTGCTAAACTCTGCTCGGGAGATCAGCGCCACATATAATGGTCTCCTATAACAAGTGTCCAGATATACACGCGTGCTGAATGACCTGGAGCATCTTGATACATATCGCGTCTAGAGCGGATTTCATATCGACTTCTTAATTGCCATATAAAAGTGGAGAGCAACATGTGCAGTCCTTTTGAAGTACATTGTCCTTAAGCTAAGTAATACGGAAATAATACCCTTAACCGCCCCCCGTCCCCCTGCCTGTATTGTCCTTTATTTATTATGCCACCATTACAGCGCATGTTACACTCCGTTGCTTCTAAACATATTGCTAAGTGTTTTGTTCTTTTTTTACTGAATTAAACAAAGAATCCTAATGTAAGAAAGTCTTTATCATAACACAAATCATTAATAAATAAACGATCGGCACATTGCTCAGACCCTTCTTCTAATGACTTACAATCAAGCTGCCTTCTGCCTCTCTCCCGGGGGGGGCTGCCTTCTGCCTCTCACCCGGGGGGGGCTGCCTTCTGCCTCTCTCCCGGGGTGGGGCTGCCTTCTGCCTCTCTCCCGGGGCGGGGCTGCCTTCTGCCTCTCTCCCGGGGGAGGCTGCCTTTTGCCTCTCCCGGGGCGAGGCTGCCTTCTGCCTCTCTCCTCTCCTCCCCCCGGGGGGGGCTTGTGGCCCCCGGGGGGCTGCTTTGCCTATCTCCCAGGGCGGGGCTGCCTTCTGCCTCTCTCCAGGGGGGGGCTGCCTTTGCCTCTCCCCGGGGGGGGTGCTGCGTCTGCCTCTCCCCGGGGGGGGTGCTGCCTTTGTTCTTCTCCCCGGGGGGGCTGCATCGTGACTCTACGCGGCGCTACTCGTGCGTGCCTCTCTCCCGTGGGGGGGGGGGGGGGGGGCTGCCTTCCTGCCTCTCTCCCTGGGGGGGGGCTGCTTTCTGCCTCTCTCCTGGGGGGGGCTGCCTTCTGCCTCTTTTGATGGCTCTGGCTGCAGGCCTGACAGCGTAAGGTCCTGCAGAACGCGTAGGGCAGTCACGTGATGCGGAAGGCCATGGTGTGGAACCGGCGGGCCACCTCTTGCCCACACGTGCCATACAGTAGAAGCGATGTAGATACATGGACAATGATAACTGGGCAAACTTTCCCCAGAAACTGCTGCATATTAACCTTTAATGCCTTGGGGTTTACAGAAGCAGATAAGAGATCTGGAAATATGGGGACACTCGCTTGTATATCTATCTATATAATTACTTAATATTCAGCCTTTGTGCAGTAAACAAATTCAAAACCTTTTGGGAAAGGCATAACTGGGGTATATGAAAACTGCCGGAGCTGATGGAGTTTGGACTCAGCAAACCAAGTGATTCTGGTCTCCAGTGTCTGGTTTTGTGGAAACGATGTCAGTGTAGAACGGCGCACAGCCGCAGCAGGACAGGAACAAAAGGATCATGACATATTATTTATTGAGCTTGCATAAGCAATGTACAGGTTAAAAAAAAACACCTACGCGTTTCGCATTCTTGCGCTTTATCAAGGTGTACTGGTTTTCTGTCGCTGTTTCCTGACATTCAGCAGTTTGCTGACGGTGACAGGGCGGAAGACGCTGTCTACCTCCTTGATCTCTCCGATTCGTTTGCCAGCACCTCCTCACGTCAATCGGCTCCAAAACAGTGTCCTCCAAATTGCTACGTTAGATTCTACGCGTTTCGTAGCTACTTGCCACTTCTATATATATATCTATGATTCCTGACGAAGTGGCAAGTAGCCCACCGGATATACTGATTTAATACCAGCACCATCAGAAGGCATCTATTGTACAAGGGCTCCAGTCAGAGAGAGAAGGGTCTCTGACACGTCTGTTATTCATCCATTTATTGTGAGTGAGACCTATTTAGAGATTATTGTTTGCACGTATTATATTTGGTCTGCACTATTATTTCTTCCACTTTTTTCCCTGCATATCATCCCAAGATTTGAGCGCTCCTCCCACCTGGAAGAAAACGCAAGAACTCTGGACCTGGACAGTCCTTTAAGGGTGTAGAGCTGCTATTTATATATTTTTTCACATTTGGTGAAGGATTTTTTTTCACTATATATATATATTTATACATTTTCTTGTTCACATTTATTTATCACGATTATATCACTTTTATTATTGTAATTAAGTCACTATTAGAAGCACCCGGTACCATTGTTTTGTGATACCTTGAGAAGCAGTTTCATTCAGTACTCGTTTTGTGTGTTTAGTGGCCAGGGAGGATATGCCTGGCCTTGATGTACTTACTGTATGATTTCATCAAGTAACGCAGGATTGTAGGATCAGCCAATGTTTGTGTTATTGCTGTACTTGGTTCATTAAGCTGTTCTTGCATGTCCAAACCAATGCGAAAATGGCATTTGCGGTCATGATTTGGTTGCGGCTATGCTAATCTGTGCTATGTGCAAGTGAGGAGGTCTTTGCAAAAGTAGCAATTCCCCATCTATTCAGGAACCCGATTCAATATGACACCTTTTAGCCAACCAACATTATGGTTCTTCATAGATACAGATGCAGTCTCCGGATCTGACCCACACTCCAGGGATGTTCCTTGTGCTGTCCGCCGGCTGCCTGCGGGTGATTTTGACGGCGTTTAACCGCTAATGCTTGAAAAAAGCCTGGGGCGGGGTAGGATTCCCATGCGGGAGCCACATGGAGGGTAAGGCAGAACCGGCGATTATAGTGTACAGAGCTTTCAACACCTCCACAGCTTTCTTCTAAGTGTCCACATTACACGAAGATTGTGCCACTAAAAGGTGTCACAGCCTACAACGAATCTTCTCTTCAGGACAAATGCGGCTGCTACTACTTTGAACTTTTCATTAAGCCGCTGGATTGCATTAGTCACGGAAATGCTGAGCAAGGGACTGGCTAATATTAGTAACTAACTGATATACCCGGCGTTGCCTGGGAGTTAATTTTCCCGCTCCCCTCTCCCGTTCACAGGTCTGTTTCCTCCCCCCCCCCCCGTTCAGCTCGTCCCCCCCCCCCCCCGGGAACCCCTCTCATCACTGGGGGCGCGACACGGGGGGCCCCCGTAGCCCGGCGGGAGGTGGGTCGAAAGAAGGGGGTTGGCCATCAATCCACCCCCCCCCTGTTAAGCTCCGTTCCCCCCCTGGACACCTCACATCACTGCCCCCCTCTTGCACCGGATGGCACTCTCCCCCCCCCTCCACCCCACAACACTCTTCCCCCCCCTCCACCCCACATCACTCTTCCCCACCCTCCACCCCACATCACTCTTCCCCACACTCATGCACCCCACATCACTCTCCCCCCTGCATCCCCCCCCAGGCGCTCGTTCCCCCCTTGCTCACATCACTCTTCCTTCCCCCTGCACCCCACATCACTCTTCCACCCCCCCTCCCCCCCACGGCGCTCCTTCCCCCTGTCCCCGACGCTCCTTTTCCCCCTTCCCGGCGGGAGAGTGCGAGGGCGGATGCGGCGGGGTGAGCGGGAGGACGGCGCCGGTGAGCGCGAGTATGGCGGGTGAGCGGGAGGACGGCACGGGTGGCAGGGGGAGAGCGTGAAGGCGGCGGGGTGAGCGCATGTGCGGGGTGAGCAGGAGGACGGCACGGGTGGAAGTTTTAGAGCGGGGTGAGCGGGAGGACGGCGCCGTTGAGCGTGAGTATGGCACGTGTGCGGGGTGAGCGGGAGGGAGGATGCGGAGTGGAGTACCAGTGACTGTGGGGTCCTGCCAATCAGCAAAGGAATTAAAGGAGTCAGTGTGCGGTCCAGTGTGCGGTCACCAAATGGACAGTGAGGCCAAGAGGCGCACGCAGTGTGAGTGTGGTGTGACTGTCACGCCCTGCGTAGGCATGGCCGTGATGTCAACCCACCCCGCAGGCCAATGAGCTGTGGCCGTCCGCCGGCCAATCACAGGGGGCACAAACATACAGACAATTTTTTTTTCACTTTTAATATATATATAGATATTCCTCTTTCCTTATTTGCTATGAAAAAACATTCAACACGAGATGAGAAGCAAATCGTATATTTTTGCATATGATTTTTTACAAACCTCACAGGGAGATCAGTAGGGGGCGTAGGTTGGGGGAGTGCAGAAAACAATAGAACACATTAATTTTGGACACACTTTTTTGTAGCTAGATTTTTGCATATACTAATAAAAAGTTATATTTTATACGTTGTGGGATGAGCAAGTAAACTTTGGTTTTATTCCGTGTGCATGGTCCGTGTTCTGCCACATGGATGATCCCAACAGCAAATGCTTTGCTGCCCAAATTGAAGACTGCACTGTATATCACCACTGTATGTATGTATGTATGTATGTATGTATGTATGTATGTATGTATGTATGTATGTATGTATGTATGTATGTATGTATGTATAAGAAGATCATGAACATCTTAAGAAATTTATAGGAAAAAAAAAACATGTACTGTATTGGTAACAATAATAAAGAAAGGGGGAATTAAAATGGCCAAAGTGGAAAATGTGCACGTATATACAGTACATATCCAAAAAAACCTACTCATGGAGCCTGAGCATGTATGTACAGCTACATGGATGTGTCTATTAGAATGTAGTGTTTGTTACCGTGGTTACCAATTTATTTTCATTTAAAATATTTAATGTCTGAAAATTTAGTACAAGTTGCAAAATAATAAATAGAATGTTTCGTATCAAGAATCCGGTCGATGAGATGTATCATTTAATTAGATTTTTTTTTATCACTTCAAAAAACGAATTTCAAGATATGGGGGCTGCACTGATTTGGGTGACACTTCTGGCAGATCTAAGTTAGAACGGCAGAAAGGTACCCTCAAAATGTCATCAGCATCGGTCAAGGAGTTTGGCCGGTTGACAGAGAACATCCGAACAAACACACACCCAAAGTGGGCACAATGTCTACTTAACACTTCACTGAGTCATCCAGTAATTCTTTATTAATATAGCAACCCCTCTTGATTTTTATCGAATTAAATCCCTGCACCGGCTTCTTATTGGCCTTCGTCACGTGGGAGATTTAACCCGCCATTTTGTTTGGTACCAGCAGTAGGGATCTCCGAAACGGGGTCATCGCAGCTGCAAATAATGCATTTCCCTTTCACGGATCCTGAGGGTTTAAACAGAAATCGGGGGTCGGAAGGGGGGGGGGGGGGGGGGGGGAAGGGGTTGGAGGTTTGGGGGTGGGGGGGGGGGAGGAAAACCTTTAACAAGTTTGTTCTTTTTAGCAGGAATTGACCCAAGATAAACCATTACGCCTGGTAGCTTTATCAGTTTTGATCATTACGTGATGCTTGGGACATCTGTTCTAACTCAGACCAATAAACATGAAAGAAATGCTCTGTGTGCCGGCACCTTTCACAGAGCAATAACTTGCCACAGATATGGTTATCGGGGGGCACTTTCACTGTACAGACACAGCCAAGTCAAACAACACCCAACTATGCACGTTTCCTGCTGAATGATTAGGTGTCTTAGCCTTTCAAACATCAGATGGTACTTAACCCTTTGCGTGCCCTCTAAATCACGTGACCCTAGCAGGAATATTCAGACATAGCTATTACGCCATGGGTCCCCTGGAGTACCAGATCCCATGATGCAATAGCTAGATCTATAGGTCACCCAAAGGGTTAAAGTGCTGGTGTTAAGGTTCTGAGTATGAACATGCAAATAATCACACGTTCACCTTTTGCTTTGTCTTTGTATGTATGTATGTATGTATGTATGTATGTATGTATGTATGTATGTATGTATGTATGTATGTATGTATGTATGTATGTTGTTGAAAGTTTAAAAAAAGCCTAGACCAGAAAGATTAATAAAATTTTTTTAAATCAACAGATTAAAAGGTGCAGTCCCCCCTACAGAATTGTATTACCCCACCCCTATATTTTACATGGGTGGAGAGTAGGGGGTCTCCAGAGCTGAATTAGGTTAATTTCAGGTATGGGGATCCCCTGCTTCCCAATAAAGAAAATGTATCAGTGGGAGTAAAAGTTTACATTCTTTTTAAAAGTTTTATAACATGAGTTTTTAGTAATAATAAATGATTTCTCTTCAAATGCCCTTTTTTCCAAATGACCACGATGCTTCTTTGTATTTCCCGCCCCCCACAGAATTCAGCAAATTATGAAGGTGACTTGCACGACGGAGGATCAGCAAAATCCTCCAATATCTATTCTTTTGGCTGTTCTCGAGTCTGATTCAACGATCGTGTATTATAAACTGGCTGATGCATTTGTCATACCAGCGCCACCCGATGTGGTAGAAGATGTGGACAATAAACAGTGGAGAAAGAAGAGAATAAGGCTTTTGAGGTAGCGGAAGTGTTGGTTATACAGATGTAGAGAGCATGACGTTGTTGTATCCTGCGTACAACTGGTGACCTGAGGACCAAATCAGGGCTTTGGAGTAACCCTTGGACTGTCTGCTTATGCTAATTTCATTGTAACAAAGTTACATAGTAGATACTACATAGTAATGGCTCAGGCAGTGCAATTTCTCACACAAATTCAATAGTAAGCGAAGGTCATGTAAATATATATGGTATAGGTGTAACAAAATATTACACTTCAAGAATTTGCAAGCAATTCTAAGCCTTTAAATGTATCCAAAATGACATTGTAATACTTGTGTGGCCCTTATACTTTGTTTTTGGATCTAACCCCTTTGGAAACCCAGATGAAGAGTCCCGTCATACAATGTACAGTTAGAATATTCCACTCTTTTTAAAGAAGTTGGGCACGCTAGAGCTGAACCGTGTTCATTGTGACTGAAAACAGCAAATTTCATGGGGGGGAGTGGGGAAGAGACCCAACATTTTGTGTCATCATACTTTAAGTTTACTTCTGATCACAAGAAGTCCTACATTTAAATGATATATTCGTATAGAAGAGTCTTAGCCACAAATGAATGTAAAAAATCAAGAAAGAAAGGATGGATTTATCATATTTTATTGATTTGTGTAGTAATCGTGGAAATATTTAATTTTGCGTGGCATCTTTCTAATAAGTGTGTGTGTTCTGCTTTCCAATGTGTTTTGTTCTTATATATAACCGGTATGTTTCCATTTGTTACGATGCATGTTTAATAGAAAATATTTAGTTTCCAGTGTTTCTTTGGGAGATGTGGAAATACTGGGGCGCTGCCTCTGTCGGATGGTGAATGATGTGATGAAGTGAAATTCACAATCATGCAGGACTAAAGTGAACGATAGTGAGAGGCCGAAAGTATTTGAGAAAATGTATTTGAGAAAATATACTGGCCCAGACTGTCGCTGCTGCTCAGCTGGAAGAGGACCTTCCCTGGATCCTCAGGAAGTAGGTACACACAAGAAAACAGCGAGCGCACATGTGGAGAAAATAATACAAATCATGAAACACTGTGTTAGATGTCTCTTATTGATCTATCATAGAATTAATAAGGGGGATGGGGTTGAATAATGCTCATGCTAATATATAAACAAACACTCACATGGCCAAATGTGAGTGGCAGTCACATACTCTGCCTCTGATCTGGTCTCTCTTATATTCACGGCCCCAGGTCGTCAAATCTTTCCTCCAGGGTGTATGGGTAAATGTGGGTGTCACGGGCGTCTGCACGTGCCCTTGTGGATAAAGTATGCCAATACTTTCTGGTACTCCCATTACCAGTTTTGTCAGCTCAGTTTGCCATTTGTGTATTTTTTTTGTCCCTTTTTTTTTTTTATTCCCTACTTTAACCGATCTCTACTCGCCATTTCCAACCCTGCTTTTTAAAAATGTTTTACATGTAATGCTTTGTTCAGGAAATAGTCTGAGTATCTGAAATATTGAAGTGCCCGGGAGGTAAAAATTAAGCGCCCCCCAGAGCCCAGTGCAGTTTAATTGGTTACCATGGTAACCGGTAACCTCAGAAGGTAAATATTAAGAAAATCAGGTTTTTATTCCCCCATTTTTTTTTTATTAGTTTGCTTCCATGTTGTTATGAAGTAATCGATATTTTTAATCCCTCTGGGGCTTAAGGGGTTAATGAGCTACAGTTTTAGGAAAAGGTATTCTATAGAAGGGGTGGGCTCCTGCCGCCGGTGCCGTGAGAAAGGCAGTTGGCTACAAGATTTTGTACGCAGTTAGCTTGAGAGTTTTATGGAGACCAGACTGAGGATAAGGCATTGCCTCCTATCAATGACCTCTTTGGGAAGAACATATGTCCTTTGGTAATATACTGTATAGGATTTACTGTTTTACTCCTTTTATTTTAAGAAACTTTTCTGCCTTTTATTGCCACTGTATGTTTATTTTGTATCTCTTTTCTATAATCTAAGCTTAATCATAATTATATAATATATATTAAAACATTTAATAAGTAATGCTTTGGGCTCTGAACGAACTAATGCGCGCTCTGGAGAGAATAACTTACGAATTCGGACACATGTTACTACAACTGATTTTGTGTTAAAGTGCATAGTTTTTCCTATAATAAACAGGGACCTGGGGCCCGGCCAGATATTTTAGTCTAAGATCTGTTATCATATCTGCATAACCTCAGGTGGTGGCAGTGGATAGATATGATGTGCAATTGAGGAGGGGTTAATACTAACTCGCTGGTTCCTTGCACAGGAGAAAGGGGGGTTGCTAGAGAAGCCTTATGTATTAACCCTGGTTGTACGTCTGTCACGTGCTCGTGTGCTGTTCGTGGCGGTGGTATATTGGGATGGCTGTGGAGAGATACAACTCATTTGAGGGACCCTTGAGGGGGTGAAGAGTGGGACAGCTTGCGGGTTGTGTATTGATCCTTGATCCTGTAAAAGGGGATACTGTCCATTTGACGGACCCTTGCAGGGGCTGAAGAGTGGGTTCGCTTGCGAGCGTCGGTATTAACCCTTGTCCCTTATGCAGGTCGCGTGCTAGCAGGGGGTTGTGCATGACACATGTCATCACAGTTTACATTTTTGTCCATATCACACGGTTAGTATATCTCCATTTACATTTTTGTGATATTTCTCTTAACATAACTACAATTTATCATAACAATTTTTAGTATCTGTAAATCTTATACTTTTTTTTTTAAGACTAGAAAAACTTATATTTTTAAAAGGACAGGTAATGCTCCAGGGGCGGGATACTAACATTATACAAGCATACCCCGGTTTAAGGACACTCACTTTAAGTACACTCACGAGTAAGGACATATCGCCCAATAGGCAAACGGCAGCTCACGCATGCGCCTGTCAGCACGTCCTGAACAGCAATACCGGCTCCCTACCTGTACCGAAGCTGTGCGCAAGCGGGGAGACTATAGAGCCTGTTACAAATGCTTTATTTACATCAGTTATGCACGTATATGACGATTGCAGTACAGTACATGCATCAATAAGTGGGAAAAAGGTAGTGCTTTCGCTTTACATGCTCTGGGCCCATTGCATACGTTAATGCGGGGTATGTATGTACGACTCTTTTACGGGCTTCTAGAGGGGATTGCTGCATTGTGTTAAGACTGTAAACTGATGTATGTAAATAAAGTACATTGTTGATTCAGACTTTTTTAGCTTTCCTTTTAGTTGTTTTGTTTAAACAACTAAAAATATAACCAACAATATAAAGGGGAAGAGCACTAATTATGTTTTTTTAAGATTATAATTACACAGATCCAAATCAAATAGAAACTTATAGATTTTTTACACGGTAAGCAAATGGGTTAAAAATGTACTTTTAAGGGCGATTGGGTCTTCCTAAGGAAGCAAATGTCATTAGTTGTTTGAAAACCTGTATTTGCCAAGTAAGTGAGACTGCACCGTCAAGTACAAGTGTTGCCGGGTGAAATGTTCACATTCCAGGCCAGTTCTAACATGGGGCAAGAACAGCTGCTATTCAGTGACCATGTACAAGATGAAACAAGGACTTAAGAGGTCAGGCTACCACAGCAAATGTAAACACGCCTCAGTAAATGTATTATCCTCACCCCCAAGGAGATTGGTCACACACATACTTTAAATTCCTTACAGTTTGGGTCAGTTCCTTTAAGTTAGTGCAGGAGTAACGTTTTGTCGGTGTATAGTGGAACAGAATAACATTGGTTGATATCGGCTCTTGCTAGATTGAAATCCCAAATTCTACTTTATCTAGGAAAAAAATTACCTTATATGATGACCTTGTATTTGGGGGGAGAGTTTCGGACCACTTTCCAAAATCCTCTTTCATCAAGGTAATAATAAAATCAATGCCCGAAACTGTAGCTAATGTATTCCAGTTTCAAATGATCTCAAGTAACAAGCTTCTGGATTACAGATAGTAATGTCTAATTTCCTCCATGGGTTGGACTTACGTGTCCTCACTTTGGTGGAAGGAAGCTGTGGTAGATCCAGAGTGGAGGGAAATTCCAATGAAGCATGGTGCTCAGTTGAACACATGGGACAATGCTCCAAGTGGTCCATGGCCCGTGATACAACATCTGTGGTCAATGTGGGGACACCTATTTGGCCATACTTTGGCTGAGATCTTCAATTCTTGGTGAGTCAGGTGACACTGCCTGGTAGAAATCATTACAATTCTCCCATAGGCTTTCAGCTTACCTGAATCGCTAAAATAGTAGAAATCCGGGCATTTCCATCCATCTGTTCTAGTTATTAGTCATTCCTAATGTAGCCCCCCTCTGTGAGCTGCTAGGGTGATTTCATTGTAATACACAGGTTAACTGTGTGGGCTCATGCAGGTTAACTCCCATCCCCCTTGACTTTGCAAAACAGTAGCCACTCCCACTGTATACATGGTAAGCAGTGACATCACCACCAGGGTATAAATTGTGGGACAAAATATTCTAGAACTCCGGTTCCTGGGAGTGACAGGTGGAGGAGCCTCACAGTTAAGTAATATAAATATGTTCAGTGTATAGATAATGTATAGAGTTCTGTCCCTGTTTGTTTTGTAGTCAGGGAAAGTGTCCCCTTTAGATAGTGTCCTTGGCCACGATACCACAGAAGCTCACAGGTAACCAGAGCCTATGTCTTATAGGGGCTGCCCTAACAGGATCCCTGGGACCTAATCGGAGAGGCCCCCTGTTGTCTCTGAAACATAGTGCCTTTATGGGAAGCCCATTATACAGTCCCTGGATATGGATCCTGAGGAAACTAAGCATAGTTCATGGCTAAGTAGATGCACCATGCTACCTCAGCACCAAACTGCTACAGATGAGGTATGCCGGGCATCACTCCTGTATAGTGTTCCCACAGATCAGGAAAGTAAGGATATCCTAAGATGGGGCCCAAAGCCTACAGAGCTTTACGGACGCTACTCGGAAGATGGCCACTTAAGCTCCTGTGTTTGTACTACAAAAGTTCCTGGCGCCCATCATTATTCCACCCTTCCATACAGTGGCGGACTTACCTTTCAGCTGCCTGTAGGCTGGGGAGGGGCAGCCTTCCTCTGCGTATGATGTCATGATGCATGTCACGATGTCACATGGTGCATCATTGTCATGGTAACTTGTCGTCACGTAGCATGTGACACGTTGTCTTGATGATGGGACACTACAGGAGAGGGCCTGCTACAGAAAAGGTAAGACACACCCACACACTCGCACAAACAAATTGCCTCCCCCCATAATGTGCCACTCAAGGCCATAGTGTATGTGATGGTAAGGGGGTGACAGGCTATATAATAAGTTAAGCCCACTGGTTACCCCTGAAACTGTGGGGTCCCTGGCAGCTACACAGCACCATAAGCCAGAGGCCAGGTATCATTGCATGAAAAATTAAAGGGTCCCCTGCTTTTCCACTTCTCATGTTCCCTTTGCCCCAGACTCATGAAACATTCTGTGTGTACGTTTTAGGTGTGATATTTGGGTAAGAATACAATTATTTTGTTTGCAGGAGTTCAGGGACCAGAGCTACCGGTAGTACCTTAATTCTACCCGTCGAGCAGGCATGATTTGCCGGTATGGGGGTGGAATTACAGCGGGGCTGCCCAGTGTTCCCCAGACTCCTGGTTTTCGACCCCCGATATCTCAGTTCTATTTCCCTTACAGTCATGAGTCTCCCCAAAGTCCCCCATGTATTAAAATATGTTTTATACATTTACTATAAGGCTATATGCAGTCAGCCAGGGCATCTGCTTAAGGTGCCAGCAATTCTACAGAGAGTTCGTAGTTCAAAGAGGAGACGGGATGTTGAGAGGTGTCGGGGTGCTAAGTGATCGGGGCAGGGCGGAGTACTGAGTCCAGAGAACAGAGACCCCCTGTGGGGAGGACCCTCTGGTCTGCCAGACTTACTGGCGCCTGCCCAGTAGGTGGCAATGTATTGTCTTAGGGAAGTGGCAGAATGTTGGTGCGTTTCCCATTGGTCAATTCATATGTCCCGCCCACGGGGCATCCCGAGCCGGCTAGGCACGCCCCCTCTGACGTCAGCCAAGGGACGAGCCTCTGTTTCTATTGGCTAGTGGGATAGGGTTCACCCGCTCTGATTGGTCGCTCCTCCTAACTCCATGCTAAGGATAGCTTAGTGGAGAGTATGTAAGGAGATGGCCGAGGCAGAGAACCAGACCATCCAGTGACTTGTGTCGATGAAGCTAAGGCGGGCTTTTCAAAGTTGCTCTGTTGCAAATAGCAGAGCAACCGGCTTCATTTTGAAGCTAGCAAAGTCTGCCTCGCAGAGACTAAGTCCCGTCTTTTACACCCACGTTTTACAAATCGAACGTAGTGGTCGTGGCTACGAACTGAAGCCGAAAAGAGGACCAGGAAAACCGGGTGTATATCCTGGTCAGGGTAAGCTCATCCAAGCGGGCGCCCTGCACCTAGGAAAGCCTAGATTTTCCACCCAGACCCCCCATAAGTGTGCTTTTGTCTGTCTATTGTGTTATTTTTCTTGTACGCGGGTTTACCGAAATAAACTATTTTGTTTCTACTCCCTTGTTTTGCCTAATGTATGATCCCGGTACAAGTATAAAAGGTGCAAAAAGTCCTGGTCTCCCGTGACAGTGTACATCTGCGTCGCCCCAAAGGCGGGGGCCTGATGGGGCTCTCAAAGAGCTGCTCTCCTCGGCACAGGACCAGCGTGCTAAGGGTTAACATGTGCTTGTACTATGTGGAACGTCAACCTCACCCACTGTAATGTCAATTAGCCAAGAGGACAAAGAACTTTGTATTCGTAGCTGCATTCAACCTGAACCCCTTCAGTGTACATCTGCGTCGCCCCAAAGGTGGACAGCCTTTGGCACAGCCAAATGGTGTGAGCCGTTTGCTGATGTTTGGTGATGTTAAAGCTTCTCTATTTCAATCTGAAACTCACCAGCCCTTTTATCCCCTGTACCCAATTTTCCAACTCTATCTGCCCATGAAATGTCTATGAATTGACTGTATAACCTCTGTTCTTTTAATGTAACCATGTATTGTTATAACTCTGTGCCCAAGACATACTTGAAAACAAGAGGTAACTCCCAATGTATTACTTCCTGGTAAAACTCGGCCTAATGGGAAATCCACCTCTACTTCCCCCTAGGATGCACAGCAGAACAGGTAAACAAAATGTTACAGCAAATGGTGGTTCTGTAGCAGAAGAAATGAGATGTGCACGTTGAATCATAACTGAGGATCAGGGGTGTAATGGAGAACTGAGCTGGAAGACTATAAAAATAATATTTTTTTACAGCACTGACAAAGTACAATTCACTATATATAGAATTTGTGTAGGCAAAATGAATCCCTGCCCTTAAGAGTAGTCTAATGCAATCAAATGTTTGGCAGCTGAGACACAAGGCGTTAAACTGCCTTTTCCAAGGTGTCAAGGATTGCTGTGAGTGGGGTTCATAATTGGGCTCACTTGCAGTGCTCTTGCTACGAAGTGTCTCCTTCAGTTTGTATTGTTCTCTTCCTGACAGCAGATCCTGAGCTGACACCAACGTTGTGGATAAACAGAGCAGATAGAGGTCATCGTCTTTGATTCTCGGAGAGTTCAAACTTAAATATGCTATCACTTGAGACCTCACAAGCCAATATCTCCACAATCCCTTTATTCATTTCAGAACTCGTGTTCTCCTCCACACGGCCTCTCAATGATTTCCATCTCTTCCCTTATTAGAAGCAGGGCTTTTCTAGGAATTATCCTTGTGACGGAAAGGGGCCCAGGGACCAGCATAATAAAGCTTTCGCCCGCCCTGGCCCCTGCTCATTCTTCCCTGGGGCTCATCTGCCAAGCAGACCCCGGTGCTCCCCTGTTATGATATACAGTAGTTGGAAGTCTCTTGCATACCCTGTAGCGCTTTATTCCTGTGCGTGTAACTGTAGTATAAAAATGTCATTGTGCACACATAAAGCATAGCCATGGTCTCTGGACATGTGGGGCTGAGAAACCTTTTGAGCGACTGGAGGAGAATGAAAGGTGCAGGAGACAGAGAGAGTGGCCAGGGGCGGAGATCGGGCCGGGGGGCATCCGCCCGAAAAGTGGAGCATTTGGCCGTTACCCCCGACATTGCGGCGCCGAGCCCAGCGGGGAATACCCTGCCGGCCGGGGAAGGCGTTGCTGAGCTCCCACTGGTAGGCTCTGCTCCTATTGGCACGTTCATATTTCCCGCCATGTCCTTAAACTTGCCTCCACACCTCCAGCTCTGATTGGCCAATACAGCATCATGATTGTTTCCCATGCAGCATCCGTGCTGTGATTGGTCATGGCCCCGTCTACCATAATTTCTTATGGCAACAGAGAATCTATGTAAGGAGAACCCGATCACCAATCCAGGTCTCAGTCTGATCCCGACGTGGAGGTGAACTAAGCGGTGTGCTCTAAGTCTGTGCCGGAGACACCTGAGAACGAGGCTGGGGCCTAACCGAGCGGGAAATGTAAAAGTGTGTCAGTGCTGCGGGACTGCGAGTCACCGGAGAGGAGAGCAGGACTTCTCTGCGACGAATTTGAAAGTGCTCAGCAGCGTATTGTACCAGAGAGGTCTGGACGGTCCCTACCCCACAGGAGTGAAGCAAAACCTAGGTAAGCCTTGGAAGTGGCACCTGGTAGCTAGGACCACTACCCCCTCCCCCCCCCCCGCCCACCTCCCCTGGGTGAAATCTCTGTTGGTGAGTGTAAACTCTGTTGTTGGTTTTGTGCTGCTGTCTGCTGCAGAATAAAAACTTTTATTGGACTGATTTGTCTTGTCTGGTGCCTGGATCCCGTGAAAGAGTTCTGCTCTCCCGTGACACTTCTCACCCACGGAATTCCTATCCCAGTAACATCCAACTCTTCCCCACCCTTCATACATTGAAAAACTCACTTCCCCTCCATTCTTCCACTTCCTGCCTCCACTAACACCTATGATCTCTTACCAAAACCAGAGCATCCCTGCAACTATCTTCACAGCAAACAGCCTTTCAAGCAGGAGTGACCAACTCCAGTACTCAAGGGCCACCAACAGGTCGGGTTTTCAGGATATTCCTGCTTCAGCAGCAGTGGGTCAATCGGTGGCACAGTCTTCGGCTAACCTTTAAACACTAACATCTGTCTCCCACTATAACTTGTTTCCACTCGCCTCTGATTGTTACATTGTAAGCTCCTGATAACAGTGCCCACCTTACCGACTGTGCCACTGTATGTTAATGTTGTCATTTTGCAATTGTCTTCACTGTGGAATATGTTGGCGTGTTCTTAAAATAAGAATAATACTCCAGATATTAACAACAGGAGCATCTGCCTCCTCGCTGGATTACTTCATGAACGTTTTGTCTACATGAGGGTTCCAGCTGTATGTTTCTGGTGTAATGTCCACGGGATGTGATGCTGAAATCACTTGAAGCAGAGTTCTTCTGCCATGTGGACTCACAAACTTCCCTTCCCACTTTCAAATCAGATACCACTGCACATTTTTCTTTTGAACAACAGGCTTAAGCAGAAAGTTTATATCCTCGAAGCGTCTGTTTCCCGATGAAAATCCACATTAACTATCTGCAGGATACTCCCCCCCCTTAGCCTGTGGAGGGAAATCCTGTGGAATGGAGTACTCATGTCATCCATTTCTTTTAGCATATTGTGGTTGTGTAAAAAGAAATACAAACAAAATCAAGTTTTTCTAAAATCAATGTCCTTGAATAAAGTGATATGAATGTCTTCACCTTCACAGGGGCCTGTAACACATTGTTTTGCAATACATGAGCTGAAGCTTAGGCGGTAATTCTGTATACACCCATTGACTTCAACGGGTATTGTCCACCAAAAACGGCTCTACAGGCTGCTTTGGCGTATGTAGAATAAAGCCCTTAGGCCCAGATTCACTAAAGAGGGCTAAGCTTCAGCACACCTTTACTCCCCATTCATATGAAGGGAGCCAAGGCATGTTAACCCTTGTCACTGTTTTGTGGATCTGGGCCTTAGCGGTAAGAACACTGCCTTTGAAGTGGGCAAAGTTGGTTAGATTCCCAGTGTCTGCTCTCCTTGGGCCTCAGGCAACAATATTAGATTGTAAGCTTTTTAGGACAGGGACTGAATGTACCGGTGAAATGCTAAGCAGAGCTTTATTTATACAAGATATACATCTAAATCACACCTGTATTGATAACAAAATAACATTTCTAATCGAAAAAAATGGCTTGGGATGATCTAAGGAGAGAAGAGAGATCTAAAAAAAAAAAACATCAGATACTGTACTTGACTTTGCCCTTTCCTGTAACGAGTTACATTTCTCAGCACAGTACAATGCAAAGTTCAAGGTCAGACTAAAGCTGGAGTGAAGTTATGCATAGGTGATTCCCTCCCTGTGGGGTGGGTACCTCATGGGTAGCTTCTCCTTCAACCTTTTGCAATCAGTTTAACACTGTACAATTATCCACCATGGGCTGATATATCCAAGCTTGAGGGACTACCCCGTAATTGACATCATACTGTTTGTTTTTCCATGCAGTCTGAGCAGCACTCTATTTAAGGATCTTGTCCTTGCCACTGTGTGGCCTGGGGGTAGGTTCTGGTCCCCCCCCCCCCCCTACTCTTTTGGCTTTGATGCCCAATGTCCTTCCTTTCCTGGGCATCATGTAAAGGTAATGCACATCAAAAATTATTCAACAACAGCAATAATATATTATGAAGAGGTTACCGGGTGCGTCCGAGACAAGCAGCCATCTGTTCCAAATTTATATAATTGGGAAGATCTCCAGGAACTCCAACTGTATTTTCATTACAAATAGTGGGGGGTTTTACGTAAAGAAAAACAACATTTCGGCCATAAAGGTCTTCATCAGGCTGACCTTAATTACAAGCTGGGACTTGCACAAGAAACAGGATGTCCCTGTGTCTACTGCCTACTTTTGACGTAATGTTTGTCAGTGCATTCTGGATTATACAGTATATATTTTTTAATTGGTCTGTTCTTTTGCTGTGAGGTTTCTTCTAAGTTACTGCTGATTTAACCCCGTAGGTTCCCTAGTGCTGTTCCAAGAACAGCACAGCTATTTGTAGGTAGGGTGACAGGTGAAATTCACTGATCTAGGACACAAGGAAGGAGCACTCACAAGGATTTTGTAATCCAGCCTATAGGTGTCCAGATCTGTAGTAGAAGCAAGAAGAGCCAGCACACACGGACATTTGCAGGGTGTTTCTTTAGTGGGTCAACGTTTCAGTTCCTACGCGGGACCTTTCTCATCTACTACAGACCAACTCCACTTTCATCGTGCAGCTTGCATCCCTGAGGTCACAGGGTCGATATAGACCATACGATCCTTTATGCTGGAATATCCATGGCAATGAGTGTTTAGGGGGCATTAATAATAATAATTTCTTGTATAGCTCTGACTGTGTCTGCAGTGAATAGAATTTGCAGGCACAAAGTGTTAAAGTGACTTGCCCAAAGTCACAAGAAGCGGACAGCGGGGACTTGAACTTGGTTCAAAAGCAGTGACAGTCCCACTGTATGCTTCAGCCCATTGTCATGTCTATCCTTCTTTGGCTACCATTCAATATAATGTGCTGCCTGATTACTCTTGCTAGGGAAGATTCCAGCCCCAGTCGCATACATGGATCCTAAATCCTCCCGAGCAAGAGGAGTGTCGCTTCCCAGCATGTTAAATAGGGGTCCTTGGTGCTAGTTCTGTAACTGGCCGCAGCCTGACATTCCCTGCTCTCTTCCTACTGCAGCTTGTCATGCTCACAATGTGCTTCTTACATTAAAACCCCTCTGATCCTGGTTGCTTAGTTTAACCCTTTAGTGCCGGCGGGGCTGCAGCCCCAAAGTACCATATCCCCTTGGGCACAGCGCGGCCCCGTTTCCCTTCAGATCGCGTCCTGCACTCCATATTATAAAAAAATGCACTCTGCGGGCATGACGTAACCCTGGAGTGTCAGACCCCATAATGTAGTGACTAGGTCTTGGGGCACTCAAAGGGTTAAAGGTGCAAGCAGACACAGCCGGCAAAAGCGCAGCATTTTATTCTTATTAATAGGAATCTAGCAGCGCTAACGGAAAAAAGGCTTCGGCTTCTCAGGAAATTATTTACAAATTGCATTTCTTCAGGGCCTCTGAAATGGGAAGTGTTTGTCAACCAAGTGTTTTCTTTATCCTTAGTACACCCCGTCCTTATCTGTGAGCCAATAAAGATAAGGGGAGAAGGGGGCTTTGCCTGTGCAAACTCTTGTGGAACAAAACTGACATCAGACAAAAAGGAACAGCCAGAGAAAATCAAACCCCCTCCCAAGTCTCAGCTCATCGTGTCTGTAAACTAACTTGATGACAGATTTTGGTAAAAAGGCATAAATCACCAGGAAGTGACCCTTTACACATGACACTGCCACTGCGGTCCTAGTAAGGACTGACCACTTACATATGACACTGCCACTGCGGTCCTACTAAGGACTGAGCACTTACACATGACACTGCCACTGGGGTCCTAGTAAAGACTGACCACTTACACATGACACTGCCACAGCGGTCCTAGTAAAGACTGACCACTTATACATGACACTACCACTGTGGTCCTAGTAATGACTGACCCCTTACACATGACACTGCCACTGCGGTCCTAGTAAGGACTGACCACTTACATATGATACTGCCACTGCGGTCCTAGTAAGGACTGACCACTTACACATGACACTGCCACTGCGGTCCTACTAAGGACTGCACCTTTAACGGCACTCTCTTTTAATACTGCCATCAGCCCAGTTAAACCACAGACAGCTAGCAGGGGATTGAACACATCATCCAATGATGCTTTCTGTTTTTCCTAAGTACGCTGGGCACAGTGATCACATCTGGAGTATTAGTCATTGTGTGTAACCACTGCAGTGCCGGCAGATATGAGACTGGCAGCATTCACTTATTTCCTTAATAACCCTACTATTGAGCTAAATCCTGGTTTCACAGTAGTGCTGCATGATATGTGCGCCTCTGTCAAATACATCATGCAAAGTTTGATTTATGGTGTTAACAAATCGGAAGTGTTATATGGAGATCCTGCTTTCTGGAAGCTGCAAATTGTAAACAAAGATTGCCCGAGACGCCATAAATATTTCCCTATATAAAGCGTGCAAGATACTTTCCTGAGGGGAAGAGAAACATATTATACCTTCACATGTTGTGGATGTTTTGTTATTGGTATTGATGCACTGCTTTGTGGGATGTGGTGGGTGTACCTAGAACTAGCAAAAAAAACATCGCTTGTGTGCACATTCACGTCTTAGACAGGTCTGCAACCCTGCTTTTCACCATTATCACCTAGCATACAGTGCTTCTACTGCAGCAGGGGATTCTGGCAAATGATATGCAAATGAGCACACAGTACCACCTTTTGCCTTAAATCCATTTTACATGGAACCCTTACGCTAATGCTCGCTGCTTTAACACAGCTTTTCAGCACAGCCTGGGATAAGATGCAAAGCCAGTAAACCCACTCACAGACAGCTGCTTTGACCTTTTTGGGTCTCATCAGTGTAAGGCCTCGGTCCCGCTGCGCTCGTTGGCGCGGGCGGCGGGTCGCGAGTTCCCCACCAGCAGGGGAATCCTCGCGAGCCGGTCCCGGTCCCCACTGGCGGCACAGCTGACTACACGCTGTAGCGCGTCAGCCGCTGGAGACACCAGAGAATGGTGTTTTCTAGCTTTGACGCGTGACGTGTGTGGCTGTGAGCCAATGGGGAGGGGAGGCTTCGGGAGGAGGAGAGGCTTCGGGGAGCGGGGAGGAGTGTGGAGTGAAAGCAGGTGAGTGCCTTTCTCTGTGTGTGTGCCTGTCTGTGTGTGTCTGTCTGTGTGTGTATGTGTCTGAGTGCGTGAGTGCCTGCCTCTGTCTGTGTGTGTGTGCCCGAGTGCCTGCCTCTGTCTGTGTGTGTGTGTGTGTATGAGTGCGTGAGTGCCTGCCTGTGTGTGCGCGCGTGTGTGTGTGTATGAGTGCGTGAGTGCCTGCCTGTGTGTGTGTGTGTGTGTGTATGAATGAGTGCCTGCGTGTGTGTTTAAACTTACCTTCCAGCTCCAGCCCGAGTCCGTGGAGGGAGGGGGGGGGAGAGTAGCGGGTCCCTCCGCTCAAGCCACGCCCCCCCTCCCTGTCAAACCGCCCACCTCCCGCCCACCTCCCGATCAAACCTCCCACCTCCCGCCCACCTCCCGCTCCCGCTCCCTACAGACCGCAGATCGCGGTCTGTGTATCTCAGCGCACCGCCTGTCAGCAGCGCAGGTGCGCTGACTCTGGGAGCGGGGCCTTAGCCTGAGGCTGGTTGTACTGGCTTTGCAATTTAAGGCTGGGTAGGTTTCACCACATTACGGTGGAGGGTTTTTTGTCACCTTTTTCACCCACCATTACCTAGAACTGTTATATCTAGCCTGCCATCTAGTGGTATGAGAATGAATAGGTGCAACCTTTTACTAAAGCAGCAGTCCAAGCTAATTTAATTTGTTTCATTATTATTTTTTTCCCCTTTAATATGTGCATCAATACAATCGGTCACAAAAAGAAACTGCTCTCTGTATGCTGCACTCTCATATACAATTAATTAGTAGGGATGATTTAGTTAATAATTAACTTTTATTAGGTTTATAATAAATAGGGCTGCCAGGTGTCCAGTATTGAACCTGACTGTCCTGTATTTGGATACTTTGTCCAGTAACAAATGAGAGGTACTGTAATACTGGACATGCATGTGTCCGGTATTACCTCCCTGGACATAGTGACCTGACGCACCTATCACCATTGAGTCCAGTATTTTTGGAGAAGCCAACCCTAATAATAAAATATAGTCAGAATATTAAATATGCAGTGGAGATGGTGGGTTGGTCAGCGCACGGGATTTTGCTCACAGGATGAAATGAGAGGATAAGGAAAACGTGATTAGTGTTTAGATAGGCAAACAGTACATTATGCAGTAATAAAATGTTGTTACCTAAAATAATAAAATAAAATTTAAATAAAATGCTTAAATATATAGCTAGAATAAAAACTTTTCCATAAGTTAAAAATGGGGATCGTTATTTTAGGACTGATCTAAGGTGGGAATGGTGATATTAAATAGGGGGGGTAAGAGCAGGTGATTAGCAGGTTTCTGTATATCCTGCTGTCTGACAGGGGTGGTAGTGCTGATTAGCAGAGTATAATGGGCAGTCTTACTTTATAGTGCTGCCAGAAGCAATATAGCTTCCTCCCCTCCCAATGGAGGCAGTATGTAAGTGACTTATCTCCCGGGTGCCCAATTGAATGAAAAAGGGCCAGACACGGTGAGTAAGTAAAAATGGAATTTATTAAGTGCAAAAAACAGCAAACAGAAATAACACTTACGATACAGCTTGGGCAGCAGCCCAGCTTCAGCCCGATCGTCCGTTCACACTCCTCTGACCCAGTATAACTCCCGTGCTCGCGTCCGATGGCGGACCGGAAGAGGAGGGCTTACCGGATGTCAGCAGGCTGGCTGGGTCCTTCAGGCAATGGGCTCCGGCAGGGGAACTACGCGTTTCGCAGTGATGCTTCGTCAGGTTCTGTTTGCTGTTTTTTGCACTAATAAATTCCATTTTTACTTACTCACCGTGTCTGGCTTTTCATTCCAAATTGGGCACCGGGAGATAAGTCACTTACATACTGCCTCCATTGGAGGGGGGGAGGAAGGCTATATTGCTTCTGGCAGCACTTATATAAAGTAAGACTGCCCATTATACTCTGCTAATCAGCACTACCACCCTGTCAGACAGCAGGATATACAGAAACCTGCTATCACCTGCTCTTACACCCCCCATATTATATATCACCATTCCCCACCTTAGATCAGTCCTAAAATAACAGATCCCCATTTTTAACCTATGGAAAAGTTTTTATTCTAGCTATATATTTAAGCATTTTATTTAAATTTTATTTTATTTTATTATTTTAGGTAACAACATTTTATTACTGCATAATGTACTGTTTGCCTAT
The DNA here is from genome assembly GCA_036426205.1 of Ascaphus truei. Taxonomy (NCBI): domain Eukaryota; kingdom Metazoa; phylum Chordata; class Amphibia; order Anura; family Ascaphidae; genus Ascaphus; species Ascaphus truei. The sequence continues at coordinate 124,740 of WSYH01000379.1, read as the reverse complement.
CTAAACACTAATCACGTTTTCCTTATCCTCTCATTTCATCCTGTGAGCAAAATCCCGTGCGCTGACCAACCCACCATCTCCACTGCAACTCTAAAGAAGATTCCGGGCTTTATCTTCTCTCCAGGTCCAGCTGCAGAAAACAACAAGGGCAAGTATACACTACCCTTTTTTTGGTTACACATTACAAAACAGGCAACATCACAAGCCTAAGAAACAAGGGAGCGCCCCAGCCTCTATTCTTTTTGTTAGAATATTAAATATAACAGAACAAGTGCATTTTATATACACTGATTAGCACGATTAAAAATGTGATTTTACTCAGAGTAATTAGTAGGAATTAGTAGGAATATTTAGACGCAAATAATGTGTATTTATAACGGTCCAAGTGAGTATAAACCTGGACTGTAATCCTAAAATAACCCAGTTTCTATCTTATAGAGAACATGGATAGCAGCAGTTAGTGCTATAATATATAGCCCTTGTTGGGTCAATATAGAGGTTCTGTATACTGAGCAATATATAGTAGATTATATTGAGAGCATTTGTGAATAAATGACTAGATGCCAGTTTGTTGTGGTAATAGTCAAATATGGAAGCTCTTATATATTCTGCTCAGTATATACAGTACTATATTGAGTATAGGTAATGATGTTCAGCGTCTCTGTCCCCTGATCAGGTCATGGGAAGGGAGTTAGAGGACCCTGTGCTGCTATTCTGACACTTAGCTGCTAGTTCTCCGTCGGTAGCGAAGCCGATCGGAGGAGCAAGTGTTGTGTTTCAGTGGCCTCGGAGATCACATGCTACTGACGTAATGACGTCAAGGCGGCGACAATCGACACAATGATAAGTAATTAGCTGAGTTGCCGATTGATCCATTCTAATGTGATGGATCGGCGAAGATTCGGCTCGGGTTCACTAAATGGCCGTCAGTGCAGCAGAAGAGGACCAAAGAGGAAAAGTTCTGTGGGGAAGATCATGTGACCAGGCAGGCACTAGATACAATTGGTGCACTGCTCAAAAAGGGGTGTGCCAGAGCCTATTTCAGAAGAGGAAGGGATGTGACTTTGTAAATGGTTGCTATAGAAATAAAAAATGCTTGTTACATTAGAATACATACAAAATATCATTCTGAATATTTTTTTTTTAAAGTGCAACAAGTATTTTCTCATAGTACAGAACTGATTTATAACAAAAACCACATGTAGCATATTGCTCGGTCTGCAGCTTTAACATGCTCATTACCGTTATCTTGTCAGTATCAAAAATGCCAAAATAAATCAGTGGTACTGATGTTTAAAGGGTTAAATCTGGAGAGGTGGGGCCTTGCTTTGAACCATTGACATTAGACCCCCGTAAATATTTGTAAATCATTTTTGAATAGCTGAGAATTGCTGCTTTAGGGAAGAGCTCGGCCAATCCACTCCTGAACAGACCCTAAAAACATGTAAAAACAAAAGAAAAGTCCACAACAAAACAAACAGGACATAATAAAAAGGTTGCCCACAAGTATGTCACCAAAAAGTACTAAGAACCCGTCTGCACAAGAGGTTACCAGGTTCTTCACGAGAGACTGGAAGGTGGAGGCTTCCCGCACAGACTTCCCGAGACGATCTCGGAGATAGACCTGGGGAGAGACGAGAGAAGGATAACAAAAACGGACCTTGAATCGCTCCTTCAAAAAAACACCACGACTATTCAGAGAGAGATTCAAAAGGCTGTAACAGATCTTAAACAAGCGATCACTGCGCTAGGGCCTAGGGACTAGAATGAAAGACCTAGAAATCAAAATGGCTGACTCCCTCCAAAGACAATCTAACATGGAGGAAGAGGTATACAGGAACTCTGAAGAATTCTTCCAGTTTAAGGACAATATAGAAGACCTATGGAGCAGGGAAAGACACCAAAACCTAAGAATCAGGAATATTCCTGAAGCAGTCCCAATAGAGGATCTACAGCCCTACCGCATAAGTCTCTTCAGAACCCGAGCCCGGAACTCAAAGAGGAGGCACTGATGATGGACAGGGCCCACAGAGCCTTAGCCCCACGCAGCAACATCCCGAATAGGAACAGGGACGTAATTCTATGGCTACATTATTACACAACCAAGGAAACGATCCTGAGAGCTTGCAGGCTTAGAGGAGGTAATACTTGGAGTATTGCAGGCCCACGTCTCATCAGTAAAAAAATAAGGCAAATCGCCGGGGCTCCTGGAGGTGGGGAAAATCCTGTAATACCCCAACGTGTAATACCCCAACAGATCACGAAGAAGGAAGTGAGTATCCAGGCACAAGGACTTCATCATCAAGTGATTTAATCAGCAAAACATACCAGGCTCAGAGGAGGCACAGCCATTTCATTCGAGGGGGCCCCCATCCAAATATTCAGCGACTTTGCACAGATCACTAATGATAGGAGGAGGGAATTGAGACTGGCGACATCGGCCCTCAGAAGCAAAGGGATCAGATATAGGTGGGAGTACCCCTTCCAAATGATTGTCATACGAGATTGCAGCGAGCTATCGATCCGTTCACAGGAGGAGGCAGAGGGAGGGCCTGATTGAGAGGCTGGGCCTTAGCCCAAAAAGAGGTCAACCCCAGCAGCAAGACCGGAGGAAGACCCAAGCAGATGATGGATGGAGGACAACGCGGGAGACCCCCAGAACAAACAAGCAGACAGGAGCATAGCCGTAATGCTCAACAAAGAACTGTGATATTACTAAAACACCCACGATGCTTACTCACCGACTTACCTAAAAGACAAGGCCATCTCTGGCAGGGATCACGAACCCCCCCCTCCCCCCCCTTTTTTTCCTTTTCTCCCAGCCACCCCTATCCCTAACACGTAGATGGACATAAAACCCCTGGCGCAAACACGTGCGAGGGGCGGTCTATCTATTGAGACGCTTGGGGAAGGATGGGAAGAAACGCCTGGAGAGAAGACGGATCGCGTGGTGTGGGAGAGGGTGAAGCACAGAGTCTTCAGCGGAGGAAAGGGTATCTGTTATAAGTTACTATGAAGGTCATGTTACAACGCTTATAGGTTATGTAAGTTAAGTTAAACATGTTGTTAGAAGTAAGACGTAAGAGCAGTTGATAAAGGGTGAAAAACCTAAAAAATAAAAATAGCCCACTAGGTTATGGGTATTGGATCTAGCTTTACACATGATGTATTTAGCTAGGGATGCATCCTGTAAGGGAATTCTACGTAAGGACAACAAGCAGGTCTACAAGGCAGCTCTTAAAGGTGGACCGATCCTGACCCAAGGCCTGCATGCACCCCCTGAGGGCACTTAGCCCGGCATACTGGAGACAGAACTCGGTATGGCTATTAAGTTCAGGTACGAAAAGGTATCAACATGTTTGTTCTCCAGTTTTGTCCAATTGAATGTATGTGTTTTTCTTTTATGTTTTTCCTAACTCACCTGCCGACATCACCAAGTAGAATCGGACGTAAACACCTAAGAAATGAGAGAATACACCAAAAAAATGGCAGTAAACACCAAGATTAAAATCCCTTCAATGAATATAAAATATTTGAACTCCAATGCTAAGAGAAAATTAGCCCTGATGGAGTTCAAACGACAAAATGCAGATGTAGTAATGTTGCAGGAAACCCCCTTTAACACCAAGGACTCACCCAATCACATAAAAAATTATACCCCAAAGCCTATTATTCCTCGAGCAACACTACAAAAAGAGGGGTTGTGATGCTTATCAGAAATAGTGTACCATTGCTAAAGAAATAAGTGAAAAGAGACAAAGAAGGAAGATTCCTGGGGGTGCAAGGCACCCTGGCAGGGGTGGATATCAACCGTGCAAACGGGTATGCACCAAATGACCATCAGGGAGAATTTCTAGAGGGCATTTTGATGGACCTGAAAAATTGGGCGGGAGAATCTGTTAATGTCGGGGAGAGACTTTAATATGACTATCAATAATGACCTAGACAGATCAAAGAGAGTACAGACACAAAATACCCAATATACAGAGAGATATGAAATTTAGATCCATGATAGAAGGATTCCCGTTCATAAACACTTGGAGATCAAGACACAATAACCAAAAAGACTACATATTCTACTCGGCCCCACACAACTCCTACTCAAGAATAGACTACTTCTTTATTAGACCAAAATTAAGCCAGGCAATACTGAAAACGGATATAGGCTCCATAACATGGTCAGATCATGCTCCAATAGAGATCCAAATAAAAACTCTTTTGGCGCCCCCAAGACACTTTACATATAGACTTAATGATTCCCTACTGAATCATCTGATTCTAGAGACTGAAAATAAAATAGCAGAATCCCTGAAGTATTATTTTATAAACAATGAGAGAAGTGTGGACTCAGAGGCCATGCTGTGGGAAGCCCACAAGGCGCACATAAGAGGGACCCGCATAGCCATAGGAAAAGAGAGAAGACCAAAGCCATAAAAGAATTAACTGAGGAAATCACTAAACTAGAAAAGGACCACAAAGAGACCCCCAATAAAGATACTGAGAACATTAAACAACCTCTGAGGAGAGCTTAGAAATATAGTTAGAGGAAGTGGAGAGGGCCTTAAGATGGACAAGGCAACGCTTCTAAGAAAAAGATAACAAGGCTGAAAAATTGTTAGCAAACAAACTAAAAGGCATGAAAGCACAAACAGGGGTATATGCTATAAAGACAAGGAAAGGGAACCCACGATCCAGAGGAGATCGCAAGAGAATTTAATACATTTCCACAGGTCTATACCATCTAGAACCCAAACAGCAGCAAAATGAAACTGAAAGAAACAAAATAATTATTATTTTTGGAAATGTAAGCTTCCAGGGTTGTTAGAGGAACTGATGGGACGGACCGCTAAAATAACAGAAGCTGAAGTAAGGGAGGTGGTTAAACATCTTAAAACGACAAAGGCCCCAGGCCCTGATGGGCTATCCAATATTTACTACAAAAAATATTTTAAGATCCTGGCCCCAAGATTAGTAAGATTAATGAATGCCTTAATGGAAGGCGAACAAATCCCACAGACAATGTCAAAGGCTAACATAGTGGTTATACATAAGGAGGGAAAGATCCTCTCAGATGTGAGAGCTACAGACCAATCTCCCTGCTAACTGTGACCTCAAAATATATAGCAAGGTCAAGCCAACAGAATTAATACAGTGTTATCGAGACTAATACACCCGTACTGAGTAGGCTTTATAATCAATAGGCAAGCCTCGGATAATACAGTACAAGTAAAATCATTAATATCATAGATCAGGTACAAAAAAAACAAGGACAAAGCGCTCCTCTTAAGCCTAGATGCAGAGAAGGCCTTTGATAGGATCAATTGGGCTTTCTTGAGAGCGACATTAGAGGAGTATAAATTCAAAGGCCCCACTATGGAGGGAATTATGGTCTTGTATCAGAACCCCTCAGCCTCCCTTAAATTGCCAGGAGCAAGTACAGATGTAGTTCAGATTAGGAATGGTACGAGACAGGGTTGCCCCCTGTCCCCACTGTTGTTTGCTTTAAGGACCGAACCTCTGGCATACGAATTCAGAAGAAACGTCTCAGGGGTAAAAATAGGGGAGAGTATAACATTTTGCTATTTGCGGATGACGTAATACTAACTGTGACCAAACCCTTGACGACACTGCCTAACCTACACTCAACGCTGACAGAATTTGGATCATTAACAGGTTACAAGATAAACTCAGACAAATCAGAGGCTCTAAATTTGACACTTCCCATCAATGAAGTAAAACTCATACAACTACATTTTTAATATAGGTAGCAGGAATCTCGACTTAATTCTTGGGCTTATATCTGAGTAGCTCATCCAAAACTCTATATAAACATAGCCTCCCAGATCTAATCGCACAAATTAAGAAAGACCTCTCTCTACATGGGACAATTTTCAGATATCATGGCTGGGACGAATATGCTCATGGAAAATGAATACATTACCTTGGTTTATCCACTGCTTCAAAAACCTCCCTATTCTGATCCCCCTATAAGAATCTGAGACACATACAAAATAAATGCTTTGAATTTATCTGACAGAACAAAAGGCAAGAATAGCAAGGGCAATACTTATGGCCTCAAAAGAATGAGGGGTACTTGCAGTGCCAAATATAACCAAGTACTATATAGCTGCCAACTTGAAACAAATAATAATAATTTGGCGACCTTTCTGGGAACATATCCCTGCAAGCACGATTATAGCTCACCAAAGACCCACTTAATACCTGTCGACCCCTCTGTACTGCAATAGATGAGTCATTAAAGATATGAAGAGCGTCTCAAACCAAATAAGCCCTAACATGTTTCCCCTCTAAACTGATCCTACTGTTGGGAAATCAGAACTTCCAACCTGGAATGGGGAAAAACAACTTTAGGTAATAGGGGAAAAAGGCATAAAGGAGGTTTTGGAGGGTTGGGAACAAAACCTGCAAACAAAAAATCCCAAGAGAGGACTTGGAGGACATATGGGAGGGAGCGGCACAAACATCAATATGTACCAAAATATATAGAACGCATATAAGGTACTTTTTAGATGGTACTTAACACCCCACAAATTAAGCAAGATCTACCCTGGGTACCCAGATCCATGTTGGAGGTGGGGGGGTGGGGGGGTGGTGTCATAGGAGACCAGAACTTTTAACACCTTTACCACCTGGATCACAATCACCAGACAGAACACAGCGAGCAAACATACAAAATACACAATCACAATGCCACACTCACCAACTGGAGGCCAGCGGGGCAAGAATCTAGCCTCAACTAGGTGCAGGGGCCTGCTTCAGTAGGCTTGCCCTGAATGTCATCTTCACTAGCTTCTCAGTGCTATTCGACCAATAGCACTTTCGAAAAACCCGCCAGCCGTCTCCGATCAACTCCCAAACTCTGGAGCAACTCCAAAGTTCTTCTGGTTCCTGGACCTGATTATCACCCTTCCCCGCTTACCATTGTCCTGGTACTCACGCCACTCCCAGCCTCTGTCACGAGCCGGCATTTCTCCATATGCAGCCCAGCTAAGTGAATTACTGGGTCTGCATGCGGAGAAATGCTGACAACATGAATTACATACAGGCTTGCTAACTGTGCGCGGAACATGCTAACATAGGGAATAAAAGTGCCTTTTATTATACAGACCCCGTTCCCCAATTCATACAGTTTTCCCCCTTCCAGATATCACACAGTGACATAGTTCTCATCTGGAAGAGGTTACCCACAACACATTACATACCGGCCAAATGAGTGTCACAGAGGCGGCCTTTACACACGGTATGGGGGCAGCACCTTTATTATGTGAGGCTGGCTACCCCTACCGTCACAGTGTGGACAAGTGAGAAATATAATCCATATTTGGTGGACATTTCCTAAGATGGTATGGGTATGAACCAAGGTTAGGGACTGGTTAGAAGAAATATTAGATGACAAGATTTTTATAGAGCCAATAACCTTCCTCCTGGCTAAACCAATAGAAACATTTACAGCGCCACACCAACGCAAGCTTAGTTCCCACATACTCACAGCAACAGTGCGTGATCGAGGCAGCTTGGAAAAACACAGAAGCACCCTCCATTAATACCATCTCAAAGAGAATAAACAAGGTCATGACTATGGACAGAATGACGGCGTTTCTGAGACACACGACGAAAACCCACTACAAAATATGGGATCCATGGCTTAATCACTGACAGTCCAGAAACTAAACCCACGACCGCATAGGCCTGACTCAGAAGGAATAAGGAGGGCCCAATGCTGCTAAAGAATAGGAGTTAGTCTTACCGCACAATGTAAAAAGTGGTCTGTAGAAAGGAAGTATAACACGAGAGGTGTCAGCAAGGTGTGCTCCCCCCAGTCGTCCTCCGCCACGTGTATGTAACCCAGACGTTATTTCAGAAATTATTTTAATGTTTTCCCCCCATGTCCTCTTTGTTCTGTACCCCAAATATGGAAAAAGTTTAATGGGGTTGCCACCTTCCACTGAAGGCCAATCCGGAGAAAATGTAAAAAACAATTCCCTTACTTGGTGTGGCGGCGCCTCGCGCCATCCTGCTGCAACTCCCCCTCTAACTGCAGTGAACATGGCTGCGTGGCATCAATTGACGCCACGTTGCCATGACAATGGGATGCTATGTGACGTGATTTGACACCGCAAAGCCATGTCAACTGCAATTGGAGGGGGAATTGCAGGAGAACGCCGGAGACGCCGCACCCCTCCGCCACCCGGAGATTGACGGGCTAAACCCATAGTCCGAAGGTAAGTGCCCGAAACCCGGTGTCTCCGGGTCAAACCCAAAGAGGTGTAACCATGCGCCCCCCCCACACACACACGTGTATGTTTCCAAAGTATATTTAATTCCTAATGTTGTATTGTCATGATTTAGCCCTCGTCCTTCTTTGTTCTGTTGCCCAAAGTTGAAAACTTCGATAAAAAATTTGTGACCAAAAAAAAAAGCTGAGACTGGGGAGGGGTTTGATTTTCTCGGGCTACTCCCTTTGTGTGATGTTATTGTGTTTTCAGCAAGAGTTTGCACAGGCAAATCCCCTCTTCACCCACCTCCCTTTTCCCTTTTTGACACTCTGATGAGGACAGGGTGGATTAAAGATATAGAAATGACTTGATTGACAAACACTCTCCTCTACGGAGAGCCAGGTAAAAATAAAAGCACGCTAAAAAGCAGCATTTCATGCGACAAACCCCCCCCCCCCCCCCACTAGATGGCAAGCAGTGGTAGGAACCATGTTAATTTCATCTTTGGGGGACCCCTGCTTCCCGAGATACAGACCACGGAAGGTGTTCCAGTTCTTCATGCAGGGTTCAAAGGCACGTAGGGTTACAGGGCACGCAGGGTTACAGGGCACGCGGGGTTACAGGGAAAGCGGGGTTACAGGGCACGCGGGGTCACAGGGCACGCGGGGTTACAGGGCACGCGGGGTTACAGGGCTCGCGGGGTTACAGGGCACGCGGGGTTACAGGGCACGCGGGGTTAGAGCACGCGGGGTCACAGGGCACGCGGGGTTACAGGGCACGCGGGGTCACAGGGCACGCGGGGTCACAGGACACGCGGGGTTACAGGTAGGGTGACCAGATTTTGAAAATGAAAAACCGGGACACAATTTTTTTTTTTTTACATTAACAGTTTATTTATTGTATTGGGGGAGAGGGACAGGGGGAGAGGGAGAGAGACAGGGGGAGAGGGAGAGAGACAGGGGAAGAGGGAGAGAGACAGAGAGGGCGTAAGGGAGAGCAGAAGGAGAGAGAACAATAGGGAGAGGAACAGGGGAAGAAGGGAGAGAGCGCAAAGGGAGAGAGACAGGGGAAGAGGGAGAGGAACGAGAGGGAGATAGACAGGGGAAATGGGAGAGAGACAGTAGAGGGAGAGAGACAGGTAGGGTGTAGCAGAGATGGATGTGGACGGATGAGGGAGCTCGAACCAGAGAGATCATGGGACGATTGGAGAGTAGACACGAGAGTTGGATAGAGACCCAGACAGAAGGTTACATATGATATCTACAGAGAGGTAGAGTAGAACATTGTGAATAGGTATATTAACACCCCATATGATTTCTAGATACTTTTAAGAAATTTAGATATGTACATATAAGTTAGAAAGAGACATGAGTTTCTATTTTTGTTTACTTCCTTGGGTTGGCCCCCTTTACCTCACTGTTCCCGTTCCGCCTAACCCCTACAGACCTTCCCTTTTGCAGCCGCTTTCCCCCCATTCTCTCTGCTCACTTCCCGTCCGCCCCCCCCCTCCGGCCACTTTTTTTCTCAACACCTGCAAGCTTGCCCGTTGAACCCGATACTCCTCCGGACCATCTATATCAGTCCGCGATGCCACACGGGGGAGAAAGGCCCCAGCATATGCCTTACAGGGACATACGTAAGCAAGGTGCCGTGGAATAGGGAGGACTGGGCCGAAAAAATCTTAGAATATGTACAGGGGCGTTCAAGGAGTAGCACATACCCCCGGCTGAATGGAAATTAGCGGGGCGAATTACGATGGTTGTTGATAAGCAGGCAAAAGTGAGCGTTAGGGCGGAAGAAGGGTGGGGTGATTTTAGGGAGGAAACATCGTAAGCGAGTGGAATTAGAATGTGGAGAAGGGCCTGGCAAAGGGGAGCGGCAGCGATCGAGAAGGGGTAAGACGCCCTACCGAGAAGGGGGCCTGAGCGAACAAAGCGGGGGAAGTCATGCAGAAGTAGGGCACACGTAAAATATTTGAAGGTAAACCATCACTGGAAAAGACGAAGACGAAGAAAACTAAAAGGAGGGGGGAAGACTTGTGAAGGTTGGTTACCGGAGGGGGAAGACAAGATCTCGAAACGGTTCGTGGAGCCGGGAGGGGCAGAACGAAGAGGCGAGGAGGCGAAGAAAAAGGTAGGGACTAGGTGAGCGAAGATATGGGGCATAGGTCTGCCGTAACGAGGACTCGGGACCCGAAGGGGGAGGGAATATCGAAACAATACTCGGCATGGGCTAGCGGGTAAAAGGGGAAAAGCGAGATAGTGGCGAGGGCAAAGAAGGTGACCGACGCAACTGGACGGGAAAGGCAAGATGCCGGCAAAAAAGCCCCATCGCGGGGTAACGAACAATCACTCGTTGATGCCAAAGTGACGGTGGAGCAACGGCATAAGAAGGGTGGAGACAGAGAGAGGAGAGCATAGAGTGTCAATAAAAGAGGAATGTGGTGAGGGCCACGAGTCCCCTTCTCAGACTCCATCTAACAAGCGCTCGTTACCCTAGGGACGTTCCCTCCGGGGCGCCGCCGCCACCAACAGCACCCATATTTCTACCGAAGTGGAGATAGAACAAAATAAAAGAAGTGGTGATAAGCGACGAAACCGGCACAAAACAGCGCCCATAAAACTAACGTCATCGGAAAAAAGGAGTCGACCTTAACGTAATCCCAAGAACGATAACGACAATAGGCCTGCGAAAGATTCGAACCTGCTATTAAGACATGCGATGGGAGATAGATACGATGAGGCTGTACGGAGCGAAAAAGAGGGGGCACTGAGGCTGAAAGCGGAGAATGGCCAAGAGTAGGCGAAGGAAAAGGAAAGGGTAGTGACGAGACTACAGGTTGACCCTAGAGCACAGACGAAAATTGGATGGGATCGAGATGAGACTCGAGTGGCACGCGTGTAATGTACAACGCATAGACGGAAGCGGACAGCGGCGGCCAGGGCCGAAGTGTGCGCCCCGGGTCCGCCCGTGCCTTCTGCTCACTCCTCGCCGTCCCCCTCAGGAGAGTCTCCCGATGGTCCCTCCCCATTCATCGCACGTAAACCAGGACTGCGATGGACTAGGAAGGTCCACGTCTCCCCCTGCACTGAGCCACTGATCTACATACACCACAGCTCAACCAATACACTCTTAGCCACACGAGCACACAGCAACTCTGACCACACACATACCACACATGATCACACACCAACACAACACACTTACCACCACAAACACACCACACTCTCGCATACACCACACTCTCAGATACAGGCGATCACACAACCTCAATGACACAACACAACACACCACTCACTGTACACATACAGTACAACACAACACCCACACATTCAGAACATCCTATACCTTATACACACACTCACTGCTACACAGTACCACACAACTCACTACATCAGACATACACACACAATACACCACACACCCAAACCTCAGAACACAGATATACACACACACTGATATACCACACACACACCACAAAGTGGGCGCAAAGCATGTCGCCGATGTAACGTGACTGTGGGGCGGGAGTGGGGGGGGGAAAGGCCGCGATCCCACACCACCGTTGCATCACCACTACCACCCGCCCCCGCCTCATCTCCCACACCAAGGACGGGGGTGAAAGGAGAACCAGTGAAACAAGCAAACTTATCACAGTGGCGCTCTAGATATATCTGATACAACCACTATACAATACACAAAATCTACTGTGAGATAAAAGTAAAATGTGATACAAATAAACTATAATGTATGCCGCTGTAACCCAGTGTGGGGTCGTTCTCTCGACTCCCGTGAAGAGTGAAGATTGTTGGTCTCATCGGGAGGCGCAAACTGTAAGACAGAAATGATATTCTGATGTGTCAGTATGTGATAAATATGTGAATAAATATCAAGACTCAGTTTGCAAAATACTCACAAACATTAAGTGGTGGTTCACATAAAGGTATCTTTGAATGGCAGCCCGTCAGGGTGTTACTCTCGGTGGAAAGGTAAGCTCCAGGGAGCACCAGACAGGAGGCAACCCCTCCCCCCCTGGCCCGGCCCCCCCGCACACACTCACGACCACCTACTATCACCCCGTCTGCAGCCACGGGGACCCGGGCAGAAGGGGGGACACTGCGCAGCCACCAGTAGAGGAGCGGGAATATGTCGTTCACGCCTCACTAGCAGCAGGCACAGAGTGCCGCGAGCGGCTGTGAGCGGGCTCGGGGAGAAGGGGGGGAAAGCAGAGAGCCAAAGCCGCCCCCCATGTCCATCCTCCACCAATCCCCACGCCCTACATATTCAAGTAAGAAACCCAACCCCTGGCATCTGAAAGTACTCACCAGCCGGCTTTCCGCATTCCTCGGGTCCTCCTGTTCTACTCCTCATCCTGCCTCCGCTGCGGGGAGGGGGCTTAATGCCGGGACAGGGGATTGGCCACCAGGTAGGAAATGCCGGAGGGCGGGACTTTGTACAATCCAGGAGCCGGCCGCATCCTCCAATCAGCAAGAACACACACCCCACCCCTGGCATTAAAAAATACTTACCAACCCGGCTGCTTCAGTCCCTCACTCCGCGCGCCCGCCGGCATCTGCGCACCGAGCTTACTCGCACAAACGCAGGCGACAATAAAAAAAAAACGGAACACACTAGGAAAAACCGGACATTTCCCGGGACACCACAGGAACGCGGACCAGCTCTCGAAAAATCGGGACTTCCGCAAAAGGGGGACGGTTGGTCACCTAGTTACGGCACGCGTGGGTCACAATGCAGCGGCGGTCCCACAGCCGGCTGGGTCACAGGGCACCGTGTACAGGGCAACCGGGTCCCAGGGCCGCAGGGTCACAGAGCACGGGTTCAGGCACCGGGTTAGGGCACGCAGAGAGTTACGGGCACGCCGGTTTCATGGGGCACACAGAGTTCAACAGTGGCACGCTTTACAGCTGCAGAGTTACAGGGCACGCAGAGTTACAGGCAGCTTCACACGAGTTACAGGGCCACGCCGAGTTAACAGGGCCGCAGAGTTACAGGCACGCAAGAGTTTACAGAGGGCACGCAGAGTTACCAGGGCACGCAGAGTTACAGGGCACGTACAGAGTTTACAGGGCACGCAGAGTTACAGGGCACGCACTAGTTACATGGCACGCAAGTTTTACGGGCACGCAGAGTTGTAAGGGCACGCAGATTTACATGCACTCAGTTAGGGCACCCAGTTAGTTACAGGCACGCAGGGTTAGAGGGCACCAGAGTTTCAGGGCAGCTCAGGGTTCCAGGGCACGCAGGGTTTAGGGCACGCGATTACAGGCACCAGGGTTACAGGCACTCAGGGTTACAGGCACACAGGAGGCCATAGAGTTGAGACCAGATGATGTTGCAGGTTTCCATTGCTGCCGTGTGAGGCAGACCTTTAAACTGCCATAATTGTTCACCTTAGAGGGCACAGTAATGGTGTCCCGTCGAGGTATGTATCTCAGGAAGCAGGAGGAGGTCCCCGGAGCTGAAAATAACACTGTTACACAAGCTTAGCCCCTGCTTCAACCTAGGCCAACCACACACTTTCATTTGCAAAGCATCAAAACAGCCAGAGCTTTAACTTTAAACATTTTTACATTCTGTGTTAAGGAAAACAGATTGGGAAGTTCTTGTCAAATTCAGCTAGAGATGTACGGTATGGCACCTTGAACTGTCCTTCTTTATTCTCTTACATTGCAAGGGTAACTGAGACACACCAGATACCTTGTTTACGCAGCAGTGATAACTTGCGGCGCACACGTCTTGTCCAAGATGGGAAATTGGCTTACAATGCATGTTGAGCAGTCTTCCGCTCGTCTTTAATAGCTCCCAAGACCATCCGTGGAGAAAATGTCAGACAATGTATAACACATGGGAAGAGAATGAACAGATCTCCCTAATTACATCTCCTTTGATGGCTATTCCCATAGTCTGGCTCTAATACTATTTGACAGCCATATAATTAAGAAATAAGTCACCAACGAACAAGACCTAACCCTAACCGTGCCAGAAGCTACCTCCGTAGCACCCTGCTCTGAGACCTATCATTTCTTGGGTCTTGGGTAGTGATGTGCTATTAATTGCAGATTGCGTCCACAGCTACCCGAGAGTCGCAGACATGATCTCATCAGGGCAGGCAGGCGGCCAGCTGTTTCCGGGTCCGACTAGTCCCCCACCACCCTGGGTTTTGAGTAGGGGGGCAGTGTCCTCCTCTCCACCCCTGTTGCGGCCCTGCGAGTCCTCTCTCTCTCTCTCCTCAGACCGACCCCTTTCTCCCTCACCTGCACTCCTTACTCTTCCACCCCCCGCTACTCGTCACTTTGCCCTCGTCCCCCTTCTCTTTCCCTCTGCCCTCTCCTTCCCCCCCTATGCAACCTGTCCGCCTCCCACTCACTATTTGCCCATCAAGCAAGCTTCACCCCCTCTAACACCCCCCTGTGTCTCACTTTCCCCCACCTCACTCCCCACTCCTTTTCACCCCTCTACTTCACCCGCTCTCTCCCACTTTGCCTCTCACTACATCGTGCCCTACTCACTCTCTCTCAGCTTTGCATCCCCGTCCTGTGCCCCTAGCTGTAAAACGGTGGGTTCGGATCTTCCAGGCCCTACATGGTGGCGGCAGAAACCCAACTAGGGGGAGAAATGTACGTGTGGCGCCGACGCTATGTACAGTGCGCCTAACTCTATTGTGCGGGCCCCTCTCTAGCCTGGGTGGGACATGTCGTTACGCCTCCCCCCGTCTCCCCCCCAGTTAGCATATAATGGGTCAGACAATGGCCATCAAGCCGAGTATCTCGCCTCCACCATATTCCTGGGGATTCTGTGAATAGAAAGCGGTAGGGCTATCCTCCACTCCTGTCTCCAACATGTATCCATGACTGCTATATCCTTGATGGACTTCCCTCTCATGAAGGGTTACTCCAAGTCCCTATCGTACGCTTATCTTAAGCGTTTGCGGTCGGGTTACAAGGCTATTTGGCTGCAGCACGATGGAAAGGAGTCCTTTATTGGGTTATGAATAGAAGATGATATGTCAGTGTCTCTGTCAATTGGTCCTGGTTATAAACTTTATGAATAACAGTTCCCATTTAATCTCTCTACAACATCTAAGATTTCTCTAACAACTTCTATGTCATATTTTTCACAGGGGTAAGAGCGAACATGCGGCGCCACATCTACTAAACGTGTTAGGCCATAGACAATGGGACCCGCGCCAGAACGCGCAACTCGCATACAACCATAGCAAAAATTTAATATCTTTTCCAATGTAACTGCTTTATGACTTTCTCTAACTTTGTCATTAGCTAAACACATCAATAAACCCCGCTTTATTACCACTACTTCCATACACATGGAGGCCAGAGCCCCGCCGGTTCACATATCAGAAGCTGCCCAACTAGCTGCCTAACTTTCCATCCCATACAACCAAACTCCTGGCTACGTGTGGTATTGTGTGACGGACATCAATAGAAGGTGAAGGCCCGGCCCCAGCGCCCCCGTTTCTTCCTTCCATGGGATCTTCCTGCACCACCAACCACAGGGGATGCTTGGTTTTATGAGTATATTAGTCAGCCCTTGCATCCCCTGCTCTCACGGTGATACATCCTTATTGTCCTGTTGTTGTACATGTAATAAAAGTATAGAAAGGTGATTGGTAGACTATAAGGCCAGAGGCCAGAGTCTCGGACACGCAGGGCCCTGAAAAACACCTGGCTGCGCCGCATGTCAGACGAACTTGGCTGCTGCTGGGACTGGAGGGGAGGAGAGGGGATAGGGACTTAAGGGAGAGTGCCAAGGGCAGCGATCGGTCTCGGGGGGCACAGGGAACAAATGGCTGCTCTCGCCAAGCGGCGTCCGCCCTGTGCGAGATATCCTGTTGGGCTGGGTAACGCTCAGCAAATTTTGCCGAGTCCCTCCGGTAGGTCTGCTCCCTTTGGCCCTTTTTTGTATTTCCCTCAAAAATCCCTTTACTCTCCCAGCCCCACCCCCAGTACCTGATTGGCCAGTTCAGTGCCCGAGGCCTTTGCGTCCTGATTGGTTATTGAGTCAGCACCTGCACTGTGATTGGTCGTGGCCCTGTCTACCATGCTTTCCTACGTGCAGTCGGGGAAATCTATGCAAGGGAACCCGGTCAGCCGTTCTGGAGTTACTCCATGAGCCTGTCGTGTAGACTGATAGCAGTGTCCCCCGAGGCCCTGCGGAACCCTCCCAAGACTAGTCGGATAGCTCTGGCAAGCGGCAATTGACTTGCTTTCGATACAGGTGAGTGGAGCAGGACTTTCATCGGGGAGATTTGAACGTGCTCTGCCTAACGATAGCACACCGTTCGAGGTCCTGGAAAACTCCTCTCCCTACAGGAGTGGAAGTGGAACCCTATAAGCCTGAATTGGTGCCATGGCACGTAGGTAGCTCGAGTTTCCCTGTATTACTGTTTTGGTGACTAGGTACAAGCATGTTTGTGATTTTGTGGGGTGCTACTGGTTCCGGGCTTTGAATTTATACTGCTACTGAAACTGCTTTACTTCCCGTCCTGGTTGCCTGTAATCCGGTGATAGGTTTATGTTTCCGTGACAATGTATTAATCAGGGGTGGCGCAAAACTTTGGTCCGGCCGTCCCCCTACCTATCTCCCCCCCAGTGTTCAGAGCCCCTGCTTACCTTTGGGGGCTTTTGTCAATTGATGCCGTGGCGTCATTGTGATGGATTGTGTCACCCCAAAGCCAAGCTGATCAAGGTAAGAGTTAGTTACAGAGAGGAGCCTTGTTAGGTTCCCCCCCCTCATTTTAATTTAAATGCTTGGGAAGAGCGCAGGGCCTCTGCAAACTCTGCTGCAAATTATATCTGTCGCAACTGCAAACTCTGCATCCCTCCACTCTGCATCTGCTCCTCCCCACCTTCATCCCCCCCCAAAAAAATCTTGCAACCCCCCCCCCTTTTGCACACCCCTGTTATATCCGAGTTCCCTCTATATCTAGAGCTGCAACCAGAGAGGAGATCCGTGACACCAGTTTTCCCGGGGTTTGAGGAACTGTGTCCTGGGCCAACTAATGTCTGGTGTAACTTCCCCTGGAGTTTGGGCAAGTCGCCCCTGTGCCAACAGAATGAATCCTTGCTACAGAAACTCTTGCTTGTCTGTAGTCACGTTGAGGGCGCCTGTTAAAGGGTGAAACATTGTGAGATGTGTGTATCTACATCATGATGATACTCAAACGTTGCAGGAAAGGGCCATTTTAATTGCACGTTAACACCCGGAAGTATTTGGATCTCTCGTGCTGTGGGGCCCTTCTCCTCTCTTTCCCTGTGTGTAAGGGGATGTATTTCTGATGCTGTCCTCACGTTTCTCGCTCCTTGGCTCAGTCTCCTACAAGCCTCCTCTTTCACCTCGGTTGAGTTTCTGACTTTCTGTTGAAGCCCGACATTGTCACATGCTGTCTCTCTGTGTGTCTCTCAGCCTGGTACTCCCTATGTCTTGTCTCTCGAACTGTCTTGTAGTATCCCCCTCTGTCTTGTGTCTCTCAGACTGCGTACTCCCTTATGTCTGTGTCTCTCGAGACTGGTACTCCTATGTCCTGGTGTCTCGACTGGTCACTCCCTAATGTCTGTGTCTCCTCGACTGTACTCCTATGTTCCCTGTCTCTCGACCTGGTACGCCCTATGTCTGTGTCCTCCGACTGTCCTCCAATGTCTCGTCTCTCAGACTGTGTCTCCCCATCATTTCTGTGTCCTCTCAGACTGGTACTCCCTTATGTATTGTGTCTCTTCAGGCGCTGGTACTCCCTATGTCTGCTCCTCAGCGGAGTACTCCCTATCTGTCTCTCAGACTGGTATACCTATGTCTGTGTCTCTCGAAATGGTACTCCTATGTCTGTCTCTCAGATGGTCCTCCCTATGTCTGTGGGCTCTCAGACTAAGTACTCCCTATGTCTGTGTCTCTCGTACGGGACTCCCTATGTCTGTCTTCGGAATGGTACTCCCTATGTCTGTGTCTCTCGGAACGGTACTCCCTATGTGTCTAGACTGTCTCTAGCTGCATTCTGGGCTGTACTTACCCATATGTCTGTGTCCTCCTCTCTTCGACCCCTGCTTGTCTCATCATGTTGTACTCGGCACCACTCAAGGTCATAACTGTAGCCCCTTCTTTACTGGTCTACTGTATTGTACCAAAATGTTCTCTTCTAGTCTAGTGATCTGGAGAGCCCCTCATGGATCTTTGTCTTCGCTAGGTACTCCATTAAACTGTTGTTCTCGACTAGAGTACTCCCATGTCGCCTAGATGGTACATGAATCTAATGTTCTGAAATCCTATCTGTGTCTCTTGGACTGGTCTCCCTATGTCTGTGTCTCTCGACTGTATCCTCCTAGGTCTGTGTCTCTCAGACTGGGTACTCCCTATGTCTTGTCTCTCGGACTGGGTACTCCAGTGTCTGTGTCTCCTCGGGACTGGTACTCACCCTCCTTCGTGTCTCTCGGTGGTACTCCCTATGTCTGTGTCTCTCGGACTGTACTCCTCATGTCTGTGTCCTCTCGGACGTTACACCCATGCTGTGTCCCGGGACTGGTACTCCTAGTCTGTGTCCTCTCTGGATGGAGTACTCCCCTCATGTCTGTGTCCTCGTACTGGTACTCCCGTCTGTATCTCTAGGCGATGGTACCCCTATGTCTGTTGCCTCTCGGACTGGTACTCCCTATTCTGTGTCTACTCGGATCGGTATCCCTATGTCTGTATCTCTCGACGGTTACTTCTATGTGCTTGTCTATAGACGCCCTATGTCGCTCTCGCGACTGGTACTCCCTATTCTGTGTTGCTCTCGGACTGGTACTCCTATGTCTGTGTCTCTCGGACTGTACTCCCTATGTCTGTGTCTCAGACTGGTACTCCGCTATGTCTGTGTCTCTCTCGGACTGGTACTCCCTATGTCTTTCTCTCAGACTGGTACTCCTAGTCTGTGTCTCTCGCCTTGTACACTCCCTATGTCTGTGTCTCAGACTGGTACCTCCCTATGTTCTGTATCTCGTCAGACTGGTACTCTCACTATGTCTGTCGTCTCTCGGTACTGGTACTCCTTATGTCTGTGTCTCTCAGACTGGTACTCCCTATGTCCTGGTGTCTCTCGGACTGGCTACTCCCTTATGTCTGTGTCTCTCGACTGGTACTCCCATGTCTGTGTCTCTCAGACGGTACTCCCTATGTCTGTGTCTCTCAGACTGGTACTCCTATGTCTGTGTCTCTCAGACTGGTACTCCCTATGTCTGTGTCTCTCAGACTGTACTCCTATGTCTGTCCTCAACTGGTACTTCCCTATTCTGTGTCCTCTCAACTGGTACTCCTATGTCTGTTCTCTCAGACTGGTACTCCCTATGGCTGTTGTCTCTCAGACAGGAACTCCCTATGTCTGTGTCTCTCAACTGGTACTCCCTATGTCTGTGTTCCTCTCAGACTGGTATCCCTATGGCTGTGGTCTCTCGGATGGTACTCCCTATGTCTGTGTCTTCCTTACACCTATGCTGGTCAACTGGTCACTCCCTATGTCTGTGTCTCTTCAGACTGGTACTCCCTATGTCGTGTCTCTCGGACGTGTACTCTCCTATGTCTGTGTCTCTCAGACTTGGTTACCACTATTTGTCTGTGTCCTCAGAATGGTACTCCCTTTCTGTGTCTCTCATAGGTACTCCTATGTCTTGTGCTCTCAGACTGGTACTCCCTATGTCTGTGTTTCTCTCAGACTGGGTTTACTGTGGTCTCCATAGTCTCCTATGTCTGTTCTTCGCTCAGACTGGTACTACCCTATGTCTGTGGGTACTCTCAGACTGAACTCTACTCCCTATGGTCTGTGTCTTCAGACTGGTACTACTCCCTATGTCTGTGTCTCTCAGACTGGTACTCCCTATGTCTGTGTCTCTCTACTCTGGGGTTAATTGATGTAGCTTCCCACTTAGTCAGATTATACAGCTATATATTATATATGCATATACTAAATTGGTGACCCCATAGGCTCCCAGCTGACCAGTATGTTAGGGGTTGTATAGTCCCACAAATATAGAGGAAAATTCCATGGCAGGCGTAGGTAATCACTTGCGCATTAGCAAATAGGGCTACCTAGCCTGCAGCAGCTATGTCCTTCCCTCCTCCTGGTCTGCTTTGACCAAAGGTCTGTGGGATTTTGCCGGCTTTTCTCCGTTCCTTTAGACAGGCGGTCCTTGTTCCCTCCAAGTTGGGAAATGGATAGGGGTTCTGTCGCAATGTCTCCTCTTCCTCGACTCGTGCACAGCGGGGGTCAGGGATCAGATCAGCGAACGGCTTCCAATGATGAACTCCTGTCAGGCAGATCAGGGACAGTCAGTGTTAGATTTGCCATTAGGCCCAATAGGCCCAAGCCTAAGGCCAAGCACATACACTCCGCTTGCTTGCGAGAGTGCGAGCTCGTGCTGCTGTAGTACAAGCGATCTGTGCTCATAGTGATGGGGGGAGGGCTATTACATCATGGAGCTGATTCGCCGTGATTGACTGAACCGCTCATGTGATGCGGCTGCTGCTTGAAAATATTTATATATTTTTTTCAAAACGCGGTCGCTCCGTCGCGCACACACTGGGAGCGGCCTCAAGGGATCCTGCACTTTGTGCTTGGCGCAGTCTGAGAGACACACAGAGAGACACAGAGAGACACCCTGATCTTGGCCTAAAAGGAGAAAGAAATTGGGGCGGCAGATTTTTCCTGCATCCTGACGTCACAGACAAGTCCTTAGGCTCCGCCTCCCCCAAACCTGGATTGGAGGAGATATCGGAATGGGCGGGGCCTGCAAGCAACTGCACAGCGCGGGAACAATGTTGCAATTCCATCTGAGCCGCACTGTACAGGTACTTGTGTAGGAGCAGCCAGCCACTGAGGTGAGTGAGTGAAGGGGGGAGGGCTCGGGGGGGGGGGGGGTGGAATATCCCGTTTGGGGGAGAGGGAAATATCCCGTTTATTCTGTTTTGTGTGTGTGTGTGTGAGTGTGCCAGTGTAAGAGTGTGTGTGTCAGTGTAAGAGTGTGTGTGAGTGTGTCAGTGTAAGAGTGTGTGTGTGTGTGTGTCAGTGTAAGAGTGAGTGTCAGTGAGTGTGTGAGTGTGTCAGTGTAAGAGTGTGTGTGTGTGTCAGTGTAAGTGTGTGTGTGTGTCAGTGTACGAGTGAGTGTGTGTCAGTGTAAGAGTGAGTGTGTCAGTGTAAGAGTGTGTGTGTGTCAGTGTAAGAGTGTGTGTGTGTGTGTGTGTGTGTATGTGAGTGTGTCAGAGTAAGAGTGTGTGTGGGTGTGTCAGTATAAGGCCGCACTTATAGTGCGCGTGACAGCGACCGATGACGTCACCTGTCGCCACCCGCGAAAGTTGTATTTTGCATTGCAGCGACGTCGCAAGCGACCTGGCCATTGATTGGTTCAGAGGCCGTCACATGTGGCGACAGCCTCTGAAAAATCGAAATTGACCGGCTTCCAAATTTTCGCGCCGCCAGCATTGCTCCCCTCGCGCTTACTATAAGTGAGCGCGACGGCGGCAATACATTTGTTTTGCCGCGACGTCGCATCGCCGTCACTATAATCACAGCCTAAGAGTGTGTGTGTGTCTCAGTGTAAGAGTGTGTGTATGTGAGTCAGTGTAAGTGTGTTTGTGTGTGTGTGTCAGTGTAAGGCCTCGGACATGCTTACCGCTTGCTGGCGGAGGCACGCTCCCGCTCAGCACTGAGCCCCTACAGCCGCAATTAGAGCGGCTTTAGTAGGGCCTCGCGCACGCGTCAGCACGCTTGGGGAAGCGTGTGTCTGACGGCGTTTTGAAATTTCCCCGCTTGCCAGGGCGCAGGGCCGGTCACGTGAGCGGTTCGCCCAATGAGGGCGAACCAGCTCCATGACGTCACTGGCCCGCTCCCTGATGGCGCGTTGTGTAAGGCCAAGGAAAGCACCCGCTTTCCCTGAGCCTCAGCACGTTTGAGAGGCACTATGTCCCAGACCTAAGAGTGTGTGTGTTTGTGACTGTCAGTGTAAGAGTGTGTGTGTGTCAGTGTAAGAGTGTGTGTGTCAGTGTAAGAATGTGTGTGTGTGTCAGTGTAAGAGTGTGTGTGTGTCAGTGTAAGTGTGTGTGTCAGTGTAAGAGTGTGTGTTTGTGACTGTCAGTGTAAGTGTGTGTGTGTCAGTTTAAGAGTGTGTGTGTCAGTGTAAGAGTGTGTGTGTGTCAGTGTAAGAGTGTGTGTGTGTGTGTGTGTCAGTGTAAGTGAGTGTGTGTCATTGTAAGAGTGTGTGTAAGTGGAGGGGGGGGTGATGATTAAATTTAGTGTATTGAGGAGAGGGCTGTATTATGTGTACTGCGGAGAGGGCGAGCCTAAAAATTTAGGGGCAGCAAAAAGGTGTGAGCCTAAGGGCGGCAAAATTGTAAATCCGCCACTGGGGGCAGTGTCTCTTATTCCTTACCGCACCATGTGATAGGCGGAGCAGATTAATTCTGTATTGTACACAGTATACATACATTTGTAGCAGGGACTACATCCGTAAGGCTTAGCCTGCGCTTATAGTGCAGGCGACGGTGACGCGACCGCGTGACGTCGCCGTTGTGATAGCGATTCCTGCATTATGGTGCAGGAGACAAGAGAGAGCGACTGGGGGGCATGGCGGAGGTGTGGCCGTGAATGGTTCGCCAACATTGGCTGACCCCCGCCTGCCCTCTCCCCCGCCCGCCCTCTGCTGCCCTCTCCCCCGCCCGCTGCATTTGCTTATATGGGTTCCATGTAAAAATGGATTTTAGGCAAAAAGGTGACAAAGTGTGTGCTCATTTGCATGTCATTTCACAGAAGGCAAGGTTACAGACCTGTCTAAGACATGGAAGTGTCCAAAGTAATATTAGAGTATAATATATATATTATATATATATATTATAATAAATATATATAGAGATATATATATATATATATATTATATATATATATAGTGTTCGACAAACCTATACATTTGCGTCGCCCCGGCGAGTGGATTATAACCCCCGGGCGAGTAAATATTGGCCAAGCACACACGTTTGGTACTAGGTGGCGAGTAGATTTTTGTGTGTGGCGAGTAAATTTTTGGTGATTTGTCAACACTGTGTGTGTGTGTATATATATATATATATATATATAATATATATATATATATAATATATATAATATATTTATATATATATATATATGGGTTTTGTGCTCTCTCTCTCCCTCCTGCAGGCAGCCCATGATGTACTATCCTTCCTCACTTTTTTTGTGAGCATTACTTTTTTCACTTTTCTCCCAATGGGACTCAGCGCGTCACAATGACAGCACAGCGCTTGGTACGCAGCACATAGGAATGTTACAGACACAGTCCCTGCCCCACAGAGCTTACACAGGGAGATAAAGTGACTTGCCCAAGATCACAAGGAGCCGACACCAGGAATTGAACCAGGTTCCTCTCACTCAAACTCAATGTCATTGTTTACATAGTGTCTTTCCACACTGAGCCTCTCCTCGCCCGAGTCTCTCCTCGCCCGAGCCTCCCTTCACTGAGCCTCTCCTTCCCTCATATTATAGCAACATCATATGACAAAACTGATGATTTCAAGTGCCTTACATTTACAATCCCTGGTAACTGACCAAAAGGCAACTTTTTTTAAAATAAGTAATTTTTTAGATAAGTAATTAGCCGATCGATCCGTTCTCCTGTGATCGATCGGCGAAGATTCGGCTTGCGGGTTCATTAAATGGCTGTCAGTGCAGCAGAAGAGGACCAAAAGATGTAAAGTTCTGTGGGGAAGATCATGTGAGCAGGCAGTCACTAGGTACAATTGGTGCACTGCTAAAGAGAGGGCTGGGCTCAAAAAGGGGTGTGCCAGAGACTGTTTCAGAAGAGGGAGGGGAAGTGACTGTAAATGGTTGCTATAGAAACCAAAAAATGCTTTTTTTAAAATGCTATAAGTATTTTCTCATAGTACAGAACGGATTTCTTAAAAAACACCACCCATGTCGGATATTTTTGGTCTGCAGCTTTAAGGGAACGAATTGCACATTCCTTGTCCTGTGGGCCTTTGAATGGGGGAAGTGTTTGTCAATCAAGTGTTTTCTTTCCCCTTATCCCATCTTGAGCCAATAAAGATAAGGGGTGGGGGAGGGGGGCCGTTACCTGTACAATCTAGTGTCCAACACACAGTCTTATCAGACCGGAGCAGGCAGAGCAGATCCCTCCCTCCCGGTCTCAGCTACAAAGTCACTGTAAATAGTGAGTGTAAAAGTACTTCTAGGCTCAGATAAAACGGGCATCAACCCCCCAGATGTAAATGTCACTTTTATGTCTGAAGCGCTTCTCCCCACTATGTGTTATCTGTATTATTTGTTATGTATATTACTGCTGTGAAGTGCCATGTACATGAATGGTGCTATATAAATAAATACATACATACATGTGTCCCTATAATCTACATACATACATGTGACCCTATAACCTACATACATACATGTGACCCTATAACCTACATACATACATGTGACCCTATAACCATGTCCCCATTAACCCACTTTGGGCTCAGATGGACCAAAACTGCTCCTACAAGTCTGCAAAAAAAAAGTGAAAGTAACGCAGGAACCACAGCATCAAACGTCTAATAACACCCCCCCCCCAACCCAACCCCCGTATCCTGCAGTCCCCCTCCGCCAGAGCAGCCCCCCTGCTCCCGCACTGACACAGCCTCGGCAGCGCGGGGGTTAACCCTGCCTGCTCCGTGCCGCCGCGCTCCTGCGATGGGAGAAGCAGCGTCTCTGCCGCGCGTGCCGCCGCGCCTCCCCTGCCCAGGCCCAGGCTGACGGGCTGAATGAGTCGCTGTCTCGCTCCCCTCCCCTTCCCCCCTCCTCCCTCTCCTCCTGTTCTGTTTTTCTTGTATCTCCTTTTCCTGCTGAGCGGCTGCACAGGGATCTTCTTTCCCACTCAGCTCCGTGTCACCCCCCGGGCCTCTATCCCAGCGGCACCTCGCCCCCGGAGTCAGGGCGGCAAACGTTTAACGTACACAGCATCTCCGAAAGGTAGGGGCAGCCGCGCGGTGTCACTGTCAGAGGAGAGAGGGAGAGAGAGGGGGGAGAGGAGGGAGAGAGGGAGCCGCGACATGCTGCTGTGGGTTTAATTGTAAGCGAATAACTGCTGTTTATTTTTATATGGGCTAACGTGAGCCAAAAGGCCTGCAGCAGAGACACACACACACACACACACACACACACACACACACACACACACAAGTGCTACTGAGCATGGCAATATATATTTAAAACCAGAGACAGCATAGTAAAACACAGACAAAGCTCAGTTTTAGCACATCCAGTGAAAATCATACACGGTACAGTGCCTAAATATATATGTATAAATATCTATTAAGTAAAATGGTCTTTTAGTTTGACATTTTTGGCCAAAATTGTTGTAAGACCCTGAGCCAACGTCATGGCAGACCACAATTCAGGGGTCCCTACCGCTAATATAAATTCTTAATAACCTGTGTAATAACAGGAAGAATGATTTATAGTAAATCTGTCAATATTAGTTGCAAAGTTCTAAGTCTGATTGAAGCCTTTATTAACCTGTACATTACCAGGAAAAGCACTCTGTATTAGAGATGTCACAACCATCCTGCAAGCAAACAAGTTCCCCTGTGTGGAAGATGCTATGGAGTGAGCCCTTAACCATTTAAATGTGGGAGGGGGTGAGCTTAAATTAAGTAGGAGGTTGCCACCCTCCAATCAGCCAGGACTAGCTGAAAAACAATTGTAAAATATACTGGACACCTAACAAGCTCCTATTGAACCCCCAAAATAACCACAACATATATATAAGCATATGAGTGTCACAGAGGAGTGCTACTGAGCATGGCAATATATATTTAAAACCAGGGTTCAATAGGAGCTTGTTAGGTGTCCAGTATATTTTATCCTTTTAAACTCAACAGTTTTTTGTGCTTGTTTCTTTTCCCCATAGAATGTGGTGAGTGTAAGAGAAAACAGGGGCGTGTATGTCTGAGTGAGTGTGTCACAGAAAGTGTGTGTATTTGTATGAGTGAGTGAGTGTGTCACAGATAGTGTATCTGTATGAGTGTGTGTCACAGATAGTGTGTGTATCTGTATGAGTGTGTGTGTCACAGATAGTGTGTGTATCTGTGTGAGTGAGTGTGTCACAGATAGTGTGTGTATCTGTATGAGTGAGTGAGCGTGTGCGTCATAGATAGTGTGTATCTGTATGAGTGAGTGTGTCACAGATAGTGTGTTTATGTCCGAGTGTGTGTGTGTCACAGATAGAGTGTGTTTGTGAGTGAAACACACACTGACAAATAGAGCGCCAACAGGGAGTTTTTCATGCAGGGCAAAAAGGGATTAAAAAAATCCTGCTGCCCTCGATAGGATTCATTCTCCTTGGTAAACATGATGCAGTTTCTTCCCTAATTCTGAGACTTGGATACATATTAGTGAGCAGGAGTTTGCACAGGCAAATCCCCTCTCTCCTCTCACAGGCACATGGGGGGGTTAGAGGTTAACTAAACACTTGATTGAATGACGGAGGTGGGGGCATTTGTCAGAGACCCCTGATACCACATGTATATTCTTATTTCCCAAGGATTCCATGTACTTAAGGAAGAGAAACTATATTGGCAATACATTTTGCTGCAAAATAACAGGCATCGCCCCTTTAGGGTCATATTGGAATATTTGACACCCAAAGTGCGATGTCTGGTGGACTTTCAGAGATTCACATCTTTATTTAAACACTTACTGTAATTACCATGACTCATTTTTTAGTATCAACAAGGTACAGGAGGGAAGCATATTTCAAAGAGAGAGAAGTGTAAGAACAAGAGGTCAGTCTGAGGCTAAGGCCCCGCTGCCTCAGACCACGCGCCCGCACTGCAGACAGGCGGCGCGTGGAGAGGCACTTGACCTCTGGTCTGTAGGGAGCGGCGGCCGGGGGGCGTGGTTTCAGCGGAGGGCTGCAGCGGAGGTCTCCGGGGTTGCAGGAGGGAGTTGCTGCCGGCTGTATGCTGAAAGGTAAGCAGCTGCCCCCACCCCCACAAATGCCCTCCTCTCCGTGCTGATCCCTCCCCCCCGGTCGACACAGACAGACAGACAGAGACAGACACCACCCCCTACCTTGTGGAGGAAGCTCTCTGAAAGCTCCCGCTCCCGTCGCTGATAGGCTCATCAGCGCACCACGTGACGCGTCACCGCTCGGAATCGCACACACATCTTTAATTATATAGCACCCAGTGTGTACTCAGCGGCAAAAGAGACATTACAGTAAGAATTATGATACAATAAGTGCAGCAAACAAAATCAGACAATAGGAGAGGAAATCCCTGCCCTGAAGAGCTTACAATCTAAGTGATGAGGGCACGTCTATTTAGGTGGTGAAATAAAAAAACAGGACTTGGCTAATCCGCAGCCCGATCAGTTAACAGTTAAGGTTACGTTTATAAAATAAAATAAATTCAACAATCCCAAAAAAAAATAATAAAACTTTTTGCTGACGAGTCAATACATGAAAATATTGCAAAATGAAAACCTTCACCCTAAGGATAAGCAGACTTCAAACTAAGGAAAATAAATAGAATGTGCACAAAACATGTCAGTGTATTCTTCTGCCTGTATATTCTTGGTCTGCAGACATCAATATTAGTATAAAGAAGCAATGTGTCGTGTGTGTGTATATAGACACACACAGTGTGTGTATATAGACACACACACAGTGTGTATATATATATATATATATATATATATATATATATATATATATATATATATATATATACACACTGTGTGTGTGTCTATATACACACACTGTGTGTGTCTATATACACACACACGACACATTGCTTCTTTATACTAATATTGATGTCTGCAGACCAAGAATATACAGGCAGAAGAATACACTGACATGTTTTGTGCACATTCTATTTATTTTCCTTAGTTTGAAGTCTGCTTATCCTTAGGGTGAAGGTTTTCATTTTGCAATATTTTCATGTATTGACTCGTCAGCAAAAAGTTTTATTATTTTTTTTTGGGATTGTTGAATTTATTTTATTTTATAAACGTAACCTTAACTGTTAACTGATCGGGCTGCGGATTAGCCAAGTCCTGTTTTTTTATTTCACCACCTAAATAGACGTGCCCTCATCACTTAGATTGTAAGCTCTTCAGGGCAGGGATTTCCTCTCCTATTGTCTGATTTTGTTTGCTGCACTTATTGTATCATAATTCTTACTGTAATGTCTCTTTTGCCGCTGAGTACACACTGGGTGCTATATAATTAAAGATGTGTGTGCGATTCCGAGCGGTGACGCGTCACGTGGTGCGCTGATGAGCCTATCAGCGACGGGAGCGGGAGCTTTCAGAGAGCTTCCTCCACAAGGTAGGGGGTGGTGTCTGTCTCTGTCTGTCTGTCTGTGTCGACCGGGGGGGAGGGATCAGCACGGAGAGGAGGGCATTTGTGGGGGTGGGGGCAGCTGCTTACCTTTCAGCATACAGCCGGCAGCAACTCCCTCCTGCAACCCCGGAGACCTCCGCTGCAGCCCTCCGCTGAAACCACGCCCCCCGGCCGCCGCTCCCTACAGACCAGAGGTCAAGTGCCTCTCCACGCGCCGCCTGTCTGCAGTGCGGGCGCGTGGTCTGAGGCAGCGGGGCCTTAGCCTCAGACTGACCTCTTGTTCTTACACTTCTCTCTCTTTGAAATATGCTTCCCTCCTGTACCTTGTTGATACTAAAAAATGAGTCATGGTAATTACAGTAAGTGTTTAAATAAAGATGTGAATCTCTGAAAGTCCACCAGACATCGCACTTTGGGTGTCAAATATTCCAATATGACCCTAAAGGGGCGATGCCTGTTATTTTGCAGCAAAATGTATTGCCAATATAGTTTCTCTTCCTTAAGTACATGGAATCCTTGGGAAATAAGAATATACATGTGGTATCAGGGGTCTCTGACAAATGCCCCCACCTCCGTCATTCAATCAAGTGTTTAGTTAACCTCTAACCCCCCCATGTGCCTGTGAGAGGAGAGAGGGGATTTGCCTGTGCAAACTCCTGCTCACTAATATGTATCCAAGTCTCAGAATTAGGGAAGAAACTGCATCATGTTTACCAAGGAGAATGAATCCTATCGAGGGCAGCAGGATTTTTTTAATCCCTTTTTGCCCTGCATGAAAAACTCCCTGTTGGCGCTCTATTTGTCAGTGTGTGTTTCACTCACAAACACACTCTATCTGTGACACACACACACTCGGACATAAACACACTATCTGTGACACACTCACTCATACAGATACACACTATCTATGACGCACACGCTCACTCACTCATACAGATACACACACTATCTGTGACACACTCACTCACACAGATACACACACTATCTGTGACACACACACTCATACAGATACACACACTATCTGTGACACACACTCATACAGATACACTATCTGTGACACACTCACTCACTCATACAAATACACACACTTTCTGTGACACACTCACTCAGACATACACGCCCCTGTTTTCTCTTACACTCACCACATTCTATGGGGAAAAGAAACAAGCACAAAAAACTGTTGAGTTTAAAAGGATAAAATATACTGGACACCTAACAAGCTCCTATTGAACCCTGGTTTTAAATATATATTGCCATGCTCAGTAGCACTCCTCTGTGACACTCATATGCTTATATATATGTTGTGGTTATTTTGGGGGTTCAATAGGAGCTTGTTAGGTGTCCAGTATATTTTACAATTGTTTTTCAGCTAGTCCTGGCTGATTGGAGGGTGGCAACCTCCTACTTAATTTAAGCTCACCCCCTCCCACATTTAAATGGTTAAGGGCTCACTCCATAGCATCTTCCACACAGGGGAACTTGTTTGCTTGCAGGATGGTTGTGACAACTCTAATACAGAGTGCTTTTCCTGGTAATGTACAGGTTAATAAAGGCTTCAATCAGACTTAGAACTTTGCAAATAATATTGACAGATTTACTATAAATCATTCTTCCTGTTATTACACAGGTTATTAAGAATTTATATTAGCGTTAGGGACCCCTGAATTGTGGTCTGCCGTGAAGTTGGCTCAGGGGCTTACAACAATTTTGGCCAAAAATGTCAAACTAAAAGACCATTTTACTTAATAGATATTTATACATATATATATAGGCACTGTACCGTGTATGAGTTTCACTGGATGTGCTAAAACTGAGCTTTGTCTGTGTTTTATGTTCTGTCTCTGGATTTGAGTTTAAAAGGATACAATAGAGTCCATAAATAATGGTTTCTTTTGATGGGTGCCGCACCGGATAGCAAATGGGTTCGTTCTGGGCCACTTGAGTAGTTGAAGAAAAGGGGTTTCCAATGCGCACAGTCTCATCAAAGTATAAATCAAAAAAAGGGAAGAAAAAACACACAGTAGTGTAATATTGTATGATGCACTTTGAGCAAGAAGCGGTATTACACTCACATTTTATAAAGTCAATCGGGCATTTCGGTTGCTAAGTTTAACCACACTGATGTTTGCAGGTTCTCCGTGAGCAGGACACTTCCGGTAATGCACACCGTCTCCAACAGATAGGACTTGCAATGTTGTACAGGGTCACCGGTACAAGGATACTCTCGATGGAACAGATAAAAACCACAGATAGGTATTATTGGAATAATAAAGCAAAATGTGCACTCACATTTTATGTGAAAATATAAAAGCTTATGGTTGTCAAAGTAACCAACTTATAATGATGATTCTGGAATAACAGGATAATCCCAAAAAAGGAGAAGGAAAAGGACGCAGGAAAAAATAATTTAAAAAAATCTTTACAACATAAAAACAAGAAACAGTATGGCATTCAGATATCCAGAGGGAGCTACACCAAAGCACTGAATCCCAACTCCCAATAAACCCCAGCGATGGCCATACACCAGGGGATACAGCTAGGAGGAGGTAGCAGTGCCCCAAATGGACTCCCAAAGGTCTTATGCAATCTGTATAAGTGATAAAGAATGTCCCAACGCGTTTCGTCTTAACAGACTTCTTCCAGGGGGTTTGTAAAAGTCCTGCTGTCCTTTTCCCTATAAGTAATTTTGAATTTGGCGCCTTTTTTCCTTCATCTGGCTCCCATTGGCTATGCACTGCGTTCCAGCAGTTCATGCGTTCCAAGCCATAGCGCGACGTCGCGTCTATGACGTCATTCCGGGAATACAATGTGGATCGTGTGTGAAGTGCCTACACCTCACACACGGGCAGCACAAGGTTGCGGTAGGTGAAAGATGAGTGACAGAGTCAAGGAGAACACTATCTGCTATATTCATTTATTTATTTTCTGCAATATATCATCCAATTTATGGGAAGGCAAAGCTTTGGGACATTTGTAGTGTTGGCCCTTAGGTATGTGTACTCACGTAGTCCCCAGTCTTCCTTGAGCGTGCAGCTGTGTCCAAATCCAAAGATTCCAAAACAATGTGTGTGCAGCGCACAGCGAGAGAGAGACGCAGGTCTGGCAAAAATAACTACTTTATTGAGGAGGGCTGCAAGCCTTGATTTTTATGCCTCAATAAAGTAGTTATTGTTTGCCAGACCTGCTCCTCTCTCTTGCTGTGCGCTGCACATACATTGTTTTGGAATAACTGGATCAGAAGGTCTGATCCTGTGACAATAATTTATTTTCAGCACACTGATGTGTATATTCCTTTCCCTCTGCTTCTCTATATATTTATGGTAACACAGTTACTATAAAAATCACCTGGCACGTGTATCAGAAGGTTTAACGGCATCACTAATACAGAGAACCACTTCCCAGTGCGGTATATTACAAGGATTCATTTCTTATTTGGTAATGTTTATTTGAATAATTTCTACACTGTATTGTATTATAATTCAGTCATATAATTTTGTTAAAGAAAGTTTACCTAAAATAATCAATCGAAGTATATCAGTATTAATTAAACTTTACCTAGTTTAACAATCAGCACCCACTGATTTAGAGCAATAACTTCAACACCGCATTGACTTTGTTAGTACAGTATTTTAGCAAAAAAAAAATTTCCAAGTTTTTTTTTTGTGTGTGGTGGTACCGTGTCCGCCGGAGGGGGAAAGCTGAGAACTCTCCCAGCGTTCCCAGACCCGGTGGGGCAGCGGCAACAGCACACAGCACTTACCCGGCATCTGGCAGCTCTTCTCCCTGTCTCTGCTTCCTGCTTCTGTCTTGCGAGAGCAAGCTCCCTTAAAGAGACAGTGTGTCTGTGTGTGTGTGTGTGTGTGTGTGTGTGTGTGTGTGTACTTGACTGTGTGCAGTGTGCTGTGGGTGTGTGCAGTGTGCTGTGAGTGTATGCAGTGTGCTGTGAGTGTATGCAGTGCGTGTGAATGTATGCAGTGCGCTGTGGTGAATGTGTGCAGTGCGCTGTGAATGTATGCTATGAGTGTATGCAGTGTGCTGTGTGTGGCAGTGGCAGTGTGCTGTGAGGCTGTGAGTGTGTGCAGTGCGCTGTGAATGTATGCAGTGCGCTGTGAATGTATGCTATGAGTGTATGCAGTGTGCTGTGTGTGGCAGTGGCAGTGTGCTGTGAGGCTGTGAGTGTGTGCAGTGTGCTGTGAGTGTGTGCAGTGTGTGCAGTGTGCTGTGTGTGTGCAGTGAATGTATGCAGTGTGCAGTGAGTGTGTGCAGTGTGTGTACAAAAAAAAATGGAGGCATTTCCAAATTATACTGTTCTACCTAGTACCTGGTACATGGTATATACACCGAAGCTGGCCTTTTTGAGAGTTTCTAGACAAATCTCCATTGGAGTCTCTATACTGCCCAATCTGCCCCTTTGTGGTGTATTTAAAACTAGCTGATATACCCGGCGTTGCCCGGAGGCAGGGAGGGGCGGCGTGAAAGGCAGGGGGGGGGGCGTGAATGGCAGGGGGGGATGGAAAGGCAGGGGCGGGGGGCGTTGAGGATTGAAGGGAGCGGAAAGGCAGGGGGGGGGGAGGAAAGGAAGGTTGGGGGCCAGCCGGGTGGCGTGACGTGAAAGCAGGGGGGGGGGCTGGGGCGTGTGAAAGGCAGGGGGGCGTGAAAGCGGGGACACACACACACACAGGTCACACACACACAGTGTCACACACACACACACACACACACACAGTGTCACACACACACACACACAGTGTCACACACACAGTGTTCCCCCCCACACAGACACACACACACACACGTCACCTAGAGCGACACACACGCGACACCTAGCTCTACTTCCGGGCGCCGCCATCTTCTCACTCGGCGCCTGCGAGGGAGGAAGGGGGTCCTTCGGGCGCAGCCATCTTAGGCGCCGCGAGGCAGCTGCAGCCTGCCTGGCCACTGCCTGTTCCCCCGCCGGGGAGGGAAAGAGCGGGAGCGCCGGGAGGGAGAAATGAGCAGAGCGCGGGAGGGAGAGATGAGCGGAGATGCGGGAGGGAGGGGAGGTGAGCGGAGCGCCGGGAGGGAGAGGTGAGGGGAGCGTCGGGAAGGGAGAGGTGAGCGGAGCGGGCGCCGGGAGGGGAGAAGATGAGCGGAGGAGCGAGGAGGGAGGGAGAGATGAGCGGAGCGCCGGGAGGAGAAGTGAGCGGAGCGGGCCGGCAGAGGAGAGATGAGCGGAGCGCCGGGAGGAGAGATGAGCGGAGCGCCGGGAGGAGAGATGAGCGGGAGCGCCGGAGGGGAGAGAGATGAGCGGAGCGGGGAGGGGAGAGAGATGAGCGCCGGGAGGCGAGAGAGAGATGAGCGCCGAGGGAGGGAGAGAATGAGCGCCGGGAGGGAGAGATGAAGGCCGGGAGATGGAGAGGGAGAGTGTTGTGTGTGGTGTGTGTGTTGTGTGTTGTGTGTGTGTGTGTGTGTGTGGCGCCGAGGGGGAAGAGAGTGGCAGTTGGGTGACGTCAGACCCACCAATCTGATTGGCCAGAGGCTGAGGACCAATCAGATTCACCGCAGCTCGTACCAACCATTCGATTTTATATATTAAGATAAGGTCCTATATATTCTCATAGTTCACCATGTTTGTCTGTTTTCAGTGGGTGTTTTAAAACGTTATACCCCGATATTGATCGTGCTGTGTATGTAATTATGTTTAATGTATATTTTTCCCAATTTCCGGCTTTCTTGAACATTTTTGGCCTCTCCTTTTAGAGGTGTTTGTTTGTATTTAGATTTTTAATATCCACCCACAACACGAGCAGTAATCAAATCCAGCAGATAGTAACCATTTCTAGGTGTGTAAGTTTGTACAGTATATTTTTAACATGCATAATGTAGCAGATTCTTATACAGGTATCTCTTTATGTTCTATACAATATTTGATTTGCATTATTTCCTTTTTATTTTTAATATAGTAACACTTGAACCTTCAACTCAACTTGTAAACATTTACTTGTACTATGTCAATCCGTTATATCATTTTACCTTCAACTTATTCCCTCGTGATAGTATACCCCAGCCTTTGCTTCATCTGTTTTGAACCTGTGACAGACTAACCAAGTCATTTATATAAGGGCTCTTCCCTCCTACAGTATGTTTGTACTCTTTTCGCCACTCCTGTTCGACCCATACACCTCTGTATGATATCCTGAGGTATTTATTTCACTAGTCTTATGGTATCGTCCATAGTCCTATTGGGTACTTTTCTACCCCCTCCCCCCCCCCCCCCCCGCCTGTTACTCTTACTGACGGAAACAGACAGGGGTGTGTATCTCTGCTCTTACACACTGGCAGGAATAGGTACTGTACCTGCTGTAGTAATGGTGCAATTGAAAGGAATGTTGTTTACTGATAAATTACTATTTACTGATGTCTCCCGGCTGCAAAATTAGTGGAAACCGTGTGTGTGTATGTGTGTATGTGTGTATGTGTGTGTGTGTGTGTGTGTGTGTGTGTGTGCGCGTACGCCGAGAACGCACATTTTAAGTGAAAACGTCTGTCTTTTGTTACAGAAATTGTATTTGTGATTGAGATGTTTTTAATTAATTAAAAATCAAAACAAAATTTCAGAGACAAAACACGAAGAAGTTTGACTTAGTTCCCACCGCTCGCGACGGCGTACACGGCGCAAACAAGAGACGGCCCTCCATGTGGCCGACCCAGTCGGGGTGTGCGCGCACATGACCAATCGCGAGTGGTGCGACCAGATTTTGGAAAGTCAAGATATTTGGCTTTTGGCGTGGCGGCTGAGCGATGGCCACGTCACAGCGGCGGTTCAGCCAATGAGGGCGAACCAGTCGCGTGACATCATGGCCGCACAATGTCTGATCTGAAGTCCTTCAGGCGTGCTCGACGCACACCCCTGTTTTAGCGATTTGCACTTCTATATTTATAGTAACTGTGAATTCCGTGTGTGTGTGTGCTGCGTGGTTGTAGTGAGGTGTTGAGTTGCGTGTGAGGTGTTGTGTGTGAGAAGTCGTGTAGTGGAAGTGTGTGTGTGTGAGTGATGTGTGAGTGAGTGTGTGGGAGTGAGTGTGTTGCTGTCGGTTGAGTGAGTTGTGAGTGAGTGAGTGTGAGTGTGTGTGTGTGCGTGTGTTTGAAGTGAGTGTGAGAGAGTATGTGATGTGAGTGAGGTGTGAGTGTGTGTCGTGTGAGTGAGAAAGTGTGAGTGTGTGTGGGTGCGTGAGTGTGTGGGAGTGAGTGTGTGTGAAGTGCGTGAGTGTGAGTTGGATGTGTGGTGTGTGAGTGTGTGCGTTGAGTGGTGTGTGAGTGAGTGTGTGTGGAGTGTGCTGCGTGTGAGTGAGGGTGGGTGGAGTGAGTGTGTGAGAGTGAGTGTGTGTGTGTGTGTGGTGTGTGAGGTGTGTGTGGTGAGCTGTGTGTGCGGGGGTGTGTGTGTGTGAGTGAGTGAGGTGGTGTGTGCGTGCGCGTGTGTGTGGTCTCCGTTGGGGTTGCTGCTGCTGCTGCTCCCGAGCTAGTGGGCGGTACTTCGCATGTGCACCGAGCTGGTGGGCGCTGCGCATGTACACCGCGCCGGTGCATGGCCTCTTTTGCCCACAGTGATGCGCGCTGACTGCCTTTTTTGCCCACCGTGACGTCACTTCCCTTTCTTTACTTCCGTCACCATGCAGGTAATTTGCTGCAGTGAAAGTTTTGTACAGGTCGGTGCCAAAGAAAGTTTCACCTCAAAAACCGAGCCATGTTCATCAAAGAAAAGGAATCCCATTGAAAGCATGGGTAGGGTGGGGTGGGGCTGGCTAGATTGTGGGTGGGGGGGGGGTGGTCCTTGCTAGATTGGGAGGGGGTCATGGTGCCTAGATCTGGTGGGGGGTGTCGTGTAGCTTGGTGTGGGGGGGGGGGTCCCGTGCTAGATCTGGTGGGGGGGGGGGGTTCCAGGCTAGATCTGGTGGGGGGGGGGTCCTTTGCTAATATGGTGGGGGGGGTCCTGTGCTAGATTGGCTTGTGGGGGGGGGGGGGGTGTCCTGTGCTGGCAGATTTGGTGGGGGGGGGGGTCCTGTGAAGATCTGGTGGTGGATGGCTGATCTGGTGGGGGGGGGGTCCGGGGGTCCGTGCTAGGATCGGGGGGGGGGGTCCTGGTGCTAGATATGGTGGGTGTTGTCTTGTGTAGATTGGGGGGGTGGGGGTCCTGTGCTAGATCTGGTAGGGGGGGGGTCCTGTGCTAGATCTGGTGGGTGGTCTTGTGCTAGATCTGGTGGGGGGGGGGGGGTTCCTTGGCTAGTTCTGGTGCTAGGGGGGGTCCTGTTGCTAGATCTGGTGGGGGGGGGTGGGTCCTGTGCTTAGATCTGGTAGGGGGGTCCTGTGTAGATTGTTGGGGGGGGGTCCGTTGCTAGATCTGGTGGTGTGGGGTTCCTGTGCTAGATTGCGGTGGGGCGGGGGGGTCTGTGCAGATTGTTGGGGGGGGTCCTTGCTGATCTGGGGGGGGGGGTCCTGTGCTAGATCGGGGGGGTCATGTGCGGCTAGATCTGTTGGGGGGGGGGGAGGTCCTGTGACTTGCAGACTTGGTGGGTGGGGTCCTGTGTTAGATCTGGTGGGGGGGGGGGGGGTCCGTGTCTAGATCTGGTGGGGGGGGGGGTCCTGTGCTAGATCTGGTGGGGGGGGTCCTGTGCTAGATCTGGTGTGGGGGGGGTGTCCTGTGCTAGATCTGTTGGGGGGGGGTCCTGTGCTAGATCTGGGGGGGGGGTCCTAGTGCTAGATCGGGTGTGGGGGGGGGTCAGTGCTAGACTGGGTGGGGGGGGGTCCTGTTAGATCTGGTGTGGGGGGGGGGGGTCAGTTGCTAGATCTCGGTGGGGGGGGGGGGTCAAGTGCTAGATCTGGTGGGGGGGGGTGTCCTGTGTGCTAGATCTGGTGGGGGGGGGGGTCCCTGTGCAAGATTGGTGGGTGGTCCTGTGAGATCTGGTGGGGGGGGGGGTCCTGGTGCTAGATCTGGGGGGGGGGTCCTGTGTAGATCTGGGTGGGTGGTTCTTGGCTAGAATCTGGTGGGGTGGGGGGGTACTGTGCTAGATCTGGTAGGGGGGCCCGTAATGTGCTAGAATCTGGTGGGTGGTCTTGTGATCCTTAGTATCTGGTGGGGGGGGGTCTTGCTAGATCTGTGGGGGGGGTCCTGTGCTAGATCTGGTGGGTGGGGGGGTCCTGTGCTAGATCTGGTGGGGGGGGTCTCTGTGCTTTAGGATCTGTTGGGGGGGGGGGGGTTCCGTGCTAGATCTGGTGGGGTTGGGGGTCCTGTGCTAGATCTGTTGGGGGGGGGGGGTCCTGTGCTAGATCTGTTGGGGGGGGGGTCGTGTAGATTGGTGGGTGGTTCTGTGCTAGAATCTGGGGGGG
The DNA here is from genome assembly GCA_036426205.1 of Ascaphus truei. NCBI lineage: Eukaryota > Metazoa > Chordata > Amphibia > Anura > Ascaphidae > Ascaphus > Ascaphus truei. The sequence goes on along the minus strand of WSYH01000379.1, from coordinate 86,738 downwards.
GGGGGTCCTGTGCTAGATCTGGTGGGGGGGGTTGTGTGAGATGTGGTGGGGGGGGGGGGGTCCTGTTGCTAGATGGTGGGGGGGGGGGGGTCCTGTGCTAGATCTGGTGGGGGGGAGGGGGTCGGGTAATTGGTGGGGGGGGGGGTCATGTGCTAGATTGTTGGGGGGGGGTCTGTGCTAGATTGGGGGGGGTCCTGTGCTATAGATCTGTGGGTGGGTGGTTGTGCTAGATATGTTGGGGGGGGGGTCCTGTGTAGATCTGTTGGGGGGGGTACCTTGGCTAGATTGGTTGGGGGTGGGGGGGGGGGGTTCTGTGCTAGGATTGGTGGGTGGGGGTCTTGTGCGAGATCTGGGGGGGGAGGGGGGGTTCCTGTGCTAGATCTGGGTGGGGGGGGGTCAGTTGTGCTATCTGGTGGGGGGTGTGGGGGTCTGTGATAGATCTGGGAGGGGGGGTCCTGTGGTAGATCTGTGGTGGGGGGGGGTCATTGTGTAGATGAATGTGGGGGGGGGTCCTGTGCTAGATATGGTGGGGGGGGGGTCCTGTGGACTTAGATTGTTGGGGGTGTGCTAGATTGTTGGGGGGGGGGTCCTGTGTAGATGGTGGGGGGGTTGTGACTAGATTGGTGGGGGGGGGTCCTGTGATAGATGTGGGGGGGGTCCTGTGCTAAATCTGGTGGGGGGGGTTCCTGTGCTAGATCTTGTTGGGGGGGGTGTCCTGATGCTAGATCTTTGGGGGGGGATCCTGTGCTAGAATCTGTTGGGGGGCGTCCTGTGTAGATGTTTGGGGGGGGGGGGTCCTGTGTAGATTGTGGGGGGGGGGTTCCTGTGCTAGATTGTTGGGGGTCCTATGTGAGATCTGTTGGGGGGGTGTCCTGGCTAGGCTGTTGGGGGGGGGTCCGTGCTAGATCTGGTGGGGTGGGGGGGTCCTGTGTAGATATGGGTGGGGGTGGTGGTCCTGTGCTAGATCTGTGGGGGGGTCCTGTGCTAGATCTGTGGGGAAGGGGGGGTTTCCTTGTGTAGATCTGGTGGGGGGGGGGTCCTGTGTAGATATGGGGTGGGGGGGGGTCCTATGTAGATCTGGTGGGGGGGGGTAGTCCTGTTGCAGATCGGTTCTGTGCTAGATTGGGGGGGGGGGCGTGTAGATTGGTGGGGGGGGTCCTGTGGCTAGATTGGTGGGGGGGGGGGTCGTGCTAGATTGGTGGGGGGGTCCATGTGCTAGATCTGTTGGGGGGGTCGGGTCCTGTGCTAGATACTGTGGGGGGGGTTCTGTGCAAAGTTTGTGGGGCGGGGGGGGGTTCTGTTGCTAGATTGGTGTGGGGGGGTCCTGTGTAGATGGTGGGCGGGGGGGTTCTGTGGCTAGATCGGGGGGGGGGTCCTGGCTAGATCGGGTGTAATTATTTGTTCAGCTTTGGGGCCCCCAGGTTGGCAGCTGGGAGAGTTTAGGAATAATCCCCAGTGGTCTCACAATTGGTCGCTGGTTTTAATTTTAATAATCTAATGCAATAATGTGCGTGTGGCGACGTGTTTGGATAAAAGTTCTGTACACCGTGCTCAATTATTCATGCAATGGAGTTGTGTGCGGAGCGGAAGCGCTCGGTGCAAGTGCCGTATTTCAGATGTAGGTCACACAACGGCTCCGGTTTGTTAATATTTGAGGTATATCTGAATTCAGCATTTAATGGATCATGAGGTAACTCAAAGGGGTCTCGAGGGCTTTGTTTTGTTAAATAAAATCTGTTTTTCTAAATTGACTTAAATAGTATGGAATTATTTTGTTAATATCGTTTTAAATGATCATTCTTTGTGTATTACTGTGTACGATTAAGAATGTCTCAATCAAACAGTGGATGATACCAACGGCCAATATTGGTTGTTATAAACTTCTAAGCTAAGACTTGCTATGATGCATATATCTGTATACTATATATATATATATACATATACACACAGCTCATCCCCCTATAACGACTGTGCTTCGGGTCCAAAGATCACATCGGTATTAGCGCGGATCGCTTATAAATAATGTTTGTTAGCCTTGTACAATAAAGTATTTAAGAACACAATAATCGTGTTGTAAAGTATGATCAATACGAAAATTGGGAGCCACGCTGCGCACGCACACACACACATACACACACACACATACACACATACACACACACACACACACCACACTAACTATTCAAGACTTATACAGTACATACATACACCCTAATACCACAAGAGCAGAATGACACACAACACACTGATACATACAGACACATGACTCACACGCGCTTACACTAATACCAACAGAGCAGATGGCACAATGTGAGCTCGCCTAATGCCACGTTAATTAGAAGGTCCCGCAGAGTAATGGTGGGAGACGATAATGGCCACGGTTATTGGAAGGTCCCGCAGAGTAATGGTGACGCATAATGCCACGTTATTGGAAGGTCCCGCAGAGTCAGAGTAATGGTGAGACGCATAATGCCACGTTATTGGAAGTCCCGCAGAGTAATGGTGAGAGCAATAAGCAACGTTATTGGAAGGTCCCGCAGGAATGTGTTGACGATAAGGCACGTTATGGAGTCCCGCAGAGTATGGTGACGAATAATGCCACGTTATTGGAAGGTCCCGCAGAGTAATGGTGAGATGCTAATGCCACGTTAATGGAAGGTCCGCAGAGTAATGGTGAGAGATAATGCCCGTTATTGGAGGTCCCGCAGAGTTAATGGTGAGAGCATAATGCACGTTATTGGAAGTCCCGCCAGAGTAATGGTGAGATGATAATGCCACGTTATTGGAGGTCCCGCAGAGTAATTGGTGAGACGCATAATGCCACGTTATTGGAAGGTCCCGCAGAGTAATGGTGAGAAGCCATAATGCACGTTATTGGAAGGTCCCGCAGGTCAGAGTAATGGGTGACGCATAATGCCACGTTATTGGAAGGTCCCGCAGAGTAATGGTGAGACGATAATGCCACGTTTTGGAAGGTCCGCAGAGTATGGTGGACCATAAGCCAGTTATTGGAAGGTCCCGCAGAGTAATGGTGAGATGATAATGCACGTATTGGAAGGTCCCGCAGACTAATGGTTGAGACAGCATAATGCACGTATATGGAAGGTCCCGCAGAGTAATGGTGAGATGCATAATGCCACGTTATGGGAAGGTCCCAAAGAGTAAGTGGATGAGACACATAATGCCACGTTATTGGAAGGTCTGCAGCGAGAGTAATGTGAGATGCATAATGCCAAGTTATGGGAAGGTCCCGCAGAGTAATGGTGAGATGCATAATGCCACGTTATTGGAAGGTCCCGCAGAGTAATGGTGAGATGCATAATGCCACGTTATTGGAAGGTCCCGCAGAGTAATGGTGAGACGCATAATGCCACGTTATTGGAAGGTCCTGCAGAGTAATGGTGAGACGCATAATGCCACGTATGGAAGGTCCCGCAGAGTAAGGGGAGACGCATGAATCACACACACACACACACACACACACACCACACACACACACACACACACACACACACACACACACACACACACACAACACACACACCACCACACACACACACACACACACACACACACACACATTATATTTTATATGGCACATATATACATTATATTCTCTATGACACCTATATCTCTGTTCATGTTATTCACTTAAAAAGACCTCACAAAGTCGAAACGTCGTGTTCTGTAAAATAAATTCCATTTATGCAAATCCGTTGTGCTTTGGATCATCCTCTTATATGACACGTGTGTGTATATATATATATATAATATTATATTTTTGATGGCACATATACATTATATTTTCTATGGCATATATATACATTATATTTTCTATGGCATATATATACATTATATTTTCTATGGCATATATATACATTATATTTTCTATGGCATATATATACATTATATTTGGTTGAGGGTCATTGCAGTTGTCCTGTGATCTATTTTTTTTAATTTTATTTTTTATATATATATATCAAGAATAACATCTCTCTCAAAAGAAAAGGCTGCACCATTGCACAAAACTTCATTTTTTCCAAACATCCACCCAGTCATGTCTCCAAAAATATTTTTTTAACATTTCTCTTAATTTGGACTTTTCAGGTATCTGATTCATTTCTTGAAACAAACTCTACAATAAAACACAATGAAGCCATTAAACTGGGTTATTCTCCTCCTCCCTATTCACTTGGAACCAGCATTGTCGCTCATTTGGGGGTACTGATTGTTATTACATCATTCAAACTGGAGGGTCCCCTGTGCTGTGTTTAGCGCCCCTGTGCTGTGTTTAGCGCCCCTGTGCTGTGTTTAGCGCCCCTGTGCTGTGTTTAGCGCCCCTGTGCTGTGTTTAGCGCCCCTGTGCTGTGTTTAGGCCCCTGTGGGTGTTACGCCCCTCTGGTTTAGCGCCCCTGTGCTGTGTTTAGCGCCCCTGTGCTGTGTTTCGCCCCTGTGCTGTGTTTAGCGCCCCTGTGCTGTGTTTAGCGCCCCTGTGCTGTGTTTAGCGCCCCTGTGCTGTGTTTAGCGCCCCTGTGCTGTGTTTAGCGCCCCTGTGCTGTGTTTAGCGCCCCTGGCCCCTCGGTTCCTGAGGTACGTACGGGTTTAGTTGGCTCTGTTACTTCCTGTTGGTTCCTGCACATTGAACCATCATCCCCCCCACCCCACAATGTTAATGGTTGCAGCTTCCTGTTGACCGGCCATTTATGCCCCTGCGTGGAGACACCGGTTACTGCACCGGGGAGTATTTCAGGAACTGGGGAAATAACACAGTCCAGCTCTGAAGTAACCCATAAAAGGGTCAGGCGGGATCGCTTCTTTCACTATATTTTTCCACAAATGAACAATGTAGGCAATATGTATTGAGGCTTAAAATTAGGTTTTTTAATATATTTTGGGGCAAATGTTGACATGTTACATTTGCTCAGAAAATATACAATAATTCATCTTTCCAAAAATACCCAACTCGTCACTAGTGCGCCGGGGCGGGGTTTAGAATTGTTGCTGCCCAGAGGCATTTACCTTTTTGCCACCCTGGGGTTGTCCTCTTGCAGTGTCCTGATGTCACATGGCGACGCGTTTCCATGACAACGGGACACCATGTGTTCTTTGACGCTGCAATCGGAGGTAAGAGACCTTTATAGAAGCCCCGCACCCTCCCCCGGCAATTGGTTTAATTGTTGTGGGGCAGAGAGCAGGGTCTCTGTAACCGCAGCACTGAACCCTCCCGCCGCCCCTGACTTTGCCACCCTAGGCCCGGGCCTAGTAGGCCTATATGTAAATACGGGCCCGAGTGTGCCCGTACTGGGCTAGTTTTGCTTTATATACAAAAGCACAGGCTTCTTTTACTCAATGTCACAATGACTTTTTAAAATGTGAAACATTGAAGGCATTTTAAATATAGTTTCATGGGTTCAAAATACTTTATATATGTAATTACAGCATATCATGCTACTTTAGGTGAATAGATAATTTTTTGTTTTGGACAATTGTCTCTCTTTTTAATATGCTTTGTAACTGCCTTTGTGTTGCTGGGGAAGAGTTCAGCTCCATTTAAATAAATGGGACTCTAATCTTCTCCAAACACAGAAGCAGCATCACAGCGTACTGAAGCCGGGTCTCTGGACTTAATTTATTGGTCTACACAGAGGAGAAAAGAAGGTGTGGTTGGAAGGTCGGAGAATGTGCACCATAGTTCATTGTCGAGATGTTCTTCTGCTTCTCTTCGTGAATGTATGGGGCAAATTCATCTTCTGAACTTGGACGAAGGTCATCTCTAATTTTAGATATTGATGGAGAAGTCTTTATTGCTTCTCTAGTGAAATCAGGGTTGCCGATCGGTGGGAGAGCCAGGACAACTGTCCAAGGCCCACTGGCTCTAGGGGTCCCTGCTGGCCAATATTGTAAGTCGCCGGGCCTCGGTGCAATATGGTAGGATATTCATTGGTATTAGGTGCCATCACTGCAGTTGAATCCTGTGGAAACGCTGCAATATTCTGCGTTAAAAAAGATCAACCGAAACCCAAAAAAAGTGTTATCCTTGATGGAGCTCAAAACAAATTTGTGCAATTCTTCAAATAAGAATAAATCAGCTGTGATATTGGTGGACATTCCAGTGAAAGAACCTCTATAAGTGCAAGTGATTTACATAAAATTAGTGACGTGTAATCAATAAATGAATAATACACGTGATTTGCAGCTAAAACCCATCTGTGGATTGCTTTCTCAGTCCTATGTTCTTAGTAGTCATATGAAAAAGAAAGAAACATACAAAATAGTGCATTATGTCTCGGGTGATGTGTGAAACTTGATTTTGAGAGTCCAGCAGAGTTTGTACTCACAGATTCCCAATTCTTTAGTTCATATCCAAAATTAGTGGCAATGGTGTGTCTTTGTGGTGTCTGTATATCAGTAACCAGTAGATTCACCTGTATGTATGTATGTATGTATGTATGTATGTATGTATGTATGTATGTATGTACAACAGGGAACAGATACAAACCAGCGCCCGTAGTGATACTGTATACGTCCAATAAGATCAATGAATCCAAATGAGGGGAGATGGGAGAAAGGGTCCAATGAGCGGAGGTACTCCAATCAGGGGGTCCGTGACATGTGGACAGAGACAAAATAGAAAATCATAGTGTAAACTATCAGTTAATGGGTTAAAACACTACACAAAAAAAATAAAGACAAAAAACAAACAACAGGAACATAGTCGGAGAGTTCAGCCCGATCTGCCCCTATAAAATGAGCAAGTGCACGTGATGTACCTGGTACTACATAAGGGCCTCGTCCGGGCCAATGCTATGCCTGGTACGTCGTTAGGGCACTGGAAGAGATAAACAGTCTCCCTTCTCCACTTTATATAGTGGGTGTGGTGGGATAATGGAGTAGAAGGCTTGGCAGATCGAAGACAAATGTATAATAATGCGTGGTGCAAAGAACCGTAATACAGGTGCGATGATGATAATAATGATAATGATAAAAACATGTTGGTAGGGAAATGCCTTGCCATTTTTCCCTTCATGACCATTAAATATTTTTATGGATAACGCACTTTCTTTCTGAATTTTTTCTTGGATTTTTCCGGTTGTGCTCTGCCATTTCTCTCTCCTATTTGGCAGATCGAAGGCAGGAGAATAAGACCCCAGTGTGGATAAAACAGACTCCATAATTGTCTCAGCCAGCCGTATCATAGACTATTTGACACGTAGTTCAGTTGTATTCATGCCCTGCCACACGTTATAAATCGGTCTTCTGAATGCTGTAGGCCACAGTTTGATTGCTTCACCTTTCCCTTAGTTACAGTAACTTTGGTGTATCACGCCCTTTCTATTTATCAGTTCTGCGCTAGTCTGAAACAAATGACTTATCGAGATACAGTGTATGATAAATATTCAATGGAATGCCAGCCCTAAGGGATTTATACAAGCGTCAGCATGCAGCGTGCTCAATTATATTAACATTGTGGCATCGAAGGTTTGTTTCATTTTTTCTTTGAACGTTTGTCAAAGTGCATTGTTATTTGTTGAAAGAAAGCAATGAAAACAAAGAAAACAAAGCTACTGTAAAATAAAGAACACTTAATAAAACTAGCTACATCTTATTTCCAATCCTTAGCTTGTTGAATACATTGTATGTATGTATTTATGTATGTATGTATGTATGTATGTCCTTATTTGTATAGCGCCATCCATGTACAAAGAGCTTCACAGAAGTAATAAACGCGACACTATAGCATGGGTGTATAACGCTGTGCGTAATGGGAATAAGCTCATCAAACACAAAGGTAAACATTAGGAACAGTGTCACTGGCCCAAAGAGCTTACAGTCTAAGGCCTCGGCCAGGGTTCCTGCTTGCAGCGCGCCTCCGCTCGGCAATGAGCCCCTACAGCCGCAATGAGAGCGGCTTTAGTAGGGGCTCGCCTACGCTTCCGCGCGCTTGCGGAAGCGTAGGTCTTAGGGGAATTTTACATTTCTCCGATTGCCGGAGCGCAGGGCCGGTCACGTGAGCGGTTTGCCCAATGAGGGCGAACCAGCTCTGTGACGTCACTGGCCCACCCGCCGACACCTCCCCGACATCCCCCCGGACGGGGCGCTGTCTAAGGCCAGGGAAAGCACCCGCTTTCCATGAGCCTCAGCGCACCTCCGCCAACAAGCAGGAACCCTGGCCGAGGCCTAAGTGGTATGTAGGGAGAACGTACAGTGTTGTAAGTTATCTTCTAACTGTCACAGGTAGAGAAAGAGTTAAATGTTTGTTATGGATATTTATCAGCAGGCCCACTACGTACCCATAAGCGCTATGTACCCATACAGCGGGCCCACTACGTACCCATAAGCGCTACGTACCCATACAGCGGGCCCACACGTACCCATACAGCGGGCCCACTACGTACCCATAAGCGCTACGTACCCATACAGTGGGCCCACTACGTACCCATAAGCGCAGTCACCCCACACGGGCCAACTACGTCCCATACACGGGCCCCACTACGTACCCATAAGCGCTACGTACCCATACAGCGGGCCCACTACGTACCCATACAGCGGGCCCACTACGTACCCATAAGCGCTACGTACCCATACAGCGGGCCCACTACGTACCCATACAGCGGGCCCACTACGTACCCATAAGCGCTACGTACCCATCCAGTGGGCCCACTACGTACCCATAAGCGCTATGTACCCATACAGCGGGCCCACTACGTACCCATACAGCAGGCCCACTACGTACCCATAAGCGCTACGTACCCATACAGTGGGCCCACTACGTACCCATACAGCGGGCCCGCTACGTACCCATAAGCGCTACATACCCATACAGCGGGCCCACTACCGTACCCATACAGCAGGCCTACTATGTACCCATAAGCGCTTACGTCCCCAACAGCAGGGCGCCACTACGTACCCATACAGCGGGCCACTACGTACCCATACAGCGGGCCCACTACTACGCAGACAGCGGCGCCCACTATTACCCGCACGTGCCCTCGACGTACCCATAAGCGCTACATACCCATACACGGGCCACTCTTACCCATACAGCATCCCTACTATGTACCGCATAAGCTCTACGTACCCATACAGCGCCCACTACGTACCCATGACAGCAGTCCTACTATGGTACCCATAAGCGCTTACGTACCCTACGCGTGTCCACTACTACGCTATACAGCGGCCCACTACGTACCATAAGCTGCACTAACCATACAGCGGGCCCGCTACGTAACCCATACAGCGGGGCCACACTAACGTACCCATACAGCGGGCCCACTACGTACCCATACAGCGGGCCCGCTACGTACCATAACAAGCGGGTCCGCTACGTAACCCATACAGCGGCCCACACGTACCAAATACATCGGGTCCATACGTACCCATACCTCGGAGCCCACTACGTACCTACAGCGGTAGCGTGCCCCACTACGTAACCCATCAGCGCTACTACCCATACAGTGGGCCCACTACGTACCATACATCGGGCCCCTACGTACCCCATCAAGCGCTTACATCCCATACAGCGGGCCCACTACTGTACTCCATACGCGGGCCCACTACTACGTACCCATACAGCGGGCCCACTACGTCCCTACAGCGGGCCCGCTACGTACCATAGCGCGGGCCCTCTACTCCCCATAAGCGCTACAATTACCCATACCCGGGCCCACTTACGTACCCATACAGGGCTGGGCCCCACTTACGCTACAGCGGGCCCACTACGTACCCTACAGCGGTCCCGCTAAACGTACCCATACAGCGGCCCGCTTACTTACCCATAAAACGCTACATACCCCATACAGCGGGCCAACTACGTCCCATACGAAGAGCCTCTTGTACCCAAGCGCTACGTCCCATACAGCGGGCCCACACGTACCCATACAGCGGGCCCACTGAACGTACCCCTACAGCAGGCCTACATGTCCCCTAAGCGCTACGTCCCCATAATTTTAGCAGCGCCCTGGGTTCCCCACTACGTACGCATACAGCGGCCCACTGATCGTACCCATACGCCTGGCCCGCTCGTACCCATACATCCGGTCCCACTACTACCCATACAGCGGGCCCCACTACGTACCACACTACTCGGCCCGCTACGTACCCATACAGCGGGTTCGCAACGTACCCATACGCGGCGCCCACTACGTACCATAACAGGGGTCCCTACGTACGCTACAGGCGTGCCTGCTACTTCCCCATACAGCGGGCCAAACTACGTACCCATACAGCGGTGCCCTCTACTTACCCAACATCGGGCCTGCTTACGTATCCATACACGGGCCCGCTACGTACCCTACAGCGTGCCCGCTACGTAACCCTACAGCAGCCCACTAACGTAACCCATCACAGCGTCCCACTACGTACCCATACCATCAGCGGGGCCCTCTACGTCCCATAACAGCGGGTCCACTACGTACGCATAACAGCTGGCCTGCTACGTACCCCATACAGCGGGCCACTACGTACCCATACAGCGGGCCTCTACGTACCCATACAGCGGGCCTGCTACGTATCCATACAGCGGGCCCGCTACGTACCCATACAGCGGGCCCGCTACGTACCCATACAGCAGGCCCACTACGTACCCATACAGCGGGCCCACTACGTACCCATACAGCGGGCCCGCTACGTCACCCATAATCGGGCCCGCTACCTACCCATACGCGCTCCTGCTACGTACCCGCATACAGCGGGCCCGGCTACGTCCCATACAGCAGGTCCTCTACTTACCCATCACGGGGCCCCTACGTACCCATACAGCAGGCCTACTAATGTACCCTAACCGCATAACGTACCCATTACAGCGGCCCACTACGTACCCATACAGCAGCCTACTAATGTACCCTAAGCGCTACCGTACCCATACAGCGTTCCCCTCCGTCGCATACCAGCGGGCCACTACGTACCAATACAAACAGCGGGTCCACTACGTCGCATACGCGGGCCTGCTACGGTACCAATACAGCGGGCCCACTACGTACCCATACATCGGGCCTCTACGTACCATACAGCGGGCCCTCTACGTATCCCACAGGGGCCGCGAGTACCCTACAGCGGTCCCGCGACGTACCCATACAGCAGGCCCCACTACTACCCATACATCGGTGCCCACTACGTACCCATACAGCGGGCCCCGCTAGTTTACCCATACATGACAGGCGGGTTCCACTAGTACGCATACATCGGCCTGCTTACGTACCATACGCGGGCCCACTACGTCCCATACAGCGGGCCCCTCCTACGTACCCATACAGGGCGGGCCCTGCTAACGTATCCTACAGCGGGCCGCTACGTCCCCTACAGCGGGCCCGCTACGTACCCATACAGCAATCCCTCTACTTCCCACTACAGCGGGCCCACTAACGTACCCATACCGCGGGCCCCTAACGTACCCATAAAGCGGCCCGCTACCCTACCCATACGCGCGCCTGCTACTTACCGCATACCGCGGGCCGCTCGTACCCATACAGCAGGTCCGCTACGTACCCATACAAACGGGCCCGCTACGTACCCATACAGGCGGGTCCGCTCGTACCCATACAGCGGTCCGCTACGTCCCATACACGGGTCCGCTACGTACCCAACGCGGGCCTACTATGTACCCAACAGGCGGGCCTACTCTTGTACCTAGCTCTACATACCCAACAGCGGCCCGCTCGTACCCTCCACAGGTCCGCTACGTACCCATACACGGGACCATAGTAAACCCATACATCTGGCCCGCTACGTACGCATACAGCGGGCGCCGCTACTACCCATACGCGGGCCCGCTACGTACCCATACAGCGGGCCCGCTACTTACCCATCAGAGCGGGCCCGCTACGTATCCATACAGGCGGGCCCACTACGTAACCCATAAGCATGTCCGCTACGTACCCATACAGCGGGCCGCTACGTGACCCTCCAGCAGGTCCCTACGTACCCATACAGCAGTCCGCTACTTACCCATACAGCGGCCCTCTACGTACCCATACAGCGTTCCCGCTACGTAATCCATACAGCGGCCCCGCTACTTCCCCATACAGCGGGCCGCTATCTTACCCATACCGCGGTCCGCTACGTACCCCTACAGCAGGTCCGCTACTACCCTTACAGCAGTTCCGCTCCGTAGCCCCTAACAGCGGCCGCTACGTACCCATACAGCGGCCCTGCCCCCCTAAGTAACCCATACCGCGGGCCCCTGCGTACCCATAACAACGCGTGCCCGCTACGTACCCATACAAGCTGGGCCCGCTACGTAACCATAACAGCGGGCCCGCTACTTACCCATACAAGCGGGTCCTCTACGTACCCATAACAGCGGGCCCGCTACGTACGCATGCAGCGGCCCCCGACGTACGCTACAGCTGGGCCCGCTAGTATCCATACAGCGGGCCCGCTACGTACCCATACAGCGGGCCCGACGTATCCATCACGCGGGCCCGCTACGTCTCCATACAGGTGCCCACTACTTACCCATCCAGCAGGTCCGCTACTAACCCATACCCGCGGGCCGCTACGTACCATACCGGGTCCGCTACTTACGCATGCAGCAGGCCCTCTACGTACCCTACTCTGTCCGCTACGTACCCTACAGTCGGGCCCGCTACGGACCCATACGCGGGTCGCTACGTACGCTGTCATCAGGCCCGCTACGTACCCATACAGCAGTCCGCTACGTTACCCATACACGGGCCCCTCTACGTACCCCATACAAGCGGGCCGCTACGTACCCATAACAGCGGCCCCGTAACGTACCCATACAGCGGGCCCGCTACGTACCCATACAGCAGTCCGCTACGTACCCATACAGCGGGCCCGCTACGTACCCATACAGCGGGCCCGCTACGTACGCATGCAGCGGGTCCGCTACGTACCCATACAGCGGGTCCACTACGTACGCATGCAGCGGGTCCGCTACGTACCCATACAGCAGGTCCGCTACGTACGCATAAAGCGGGCCCGCTACGTACCCATACAGCAGGCCCGCTATGTACCCATACAGCGGGCCCGTTACGTACCCATACAGCGGGCCCGCTACGTACCCATACAGCAGGCCTGCTACGTACCCATACAACGGGCCTGCTACACAGTTCCTATAAGACCAGCTGATTAAAGGAGAAATCCACCTTAACTAACCCTCCATTTCTCCGCTCCGGTGACGTTGCCGGTATTACTTACTGGTTTATAAATGTGAGGATGTGGCCATCCAATAGAATGGCCACAAGCAATGTTGCATCTTCCTATTTGTGTGAGATTTGGCAGCCATTTTGTTTCTCCCAAGGGGGATTTAAACCCAGTAAGTATCTTGAGACCAAAGGGTCCCCGGAGATGAAAATAACATGGGTTAGCACCGGAGGTTCCTGTACGATGTAAAAGGGGGCCTACTCCGGCAGGATTTAAAGACCGAAGCTCTGTACACTACAATTTCCTCTACCATGAAATCTCACGTTCGTCCATTAAAATGCATCACAACCCTAACTGCAGTCTGCGCAGAAAACAGACGCTCGCGGGGAAATTCATCTCAATAAACGGCAGCCTTCTAACGTCATAAACGAAAAAATACAAAAGATGGCCTCTTTCAGACTCGCAAGGAGGAAACAAGGTTGTCTCAATAATTTCATTTGAGACTTCCTGTTGTATAACTCCACAAGCGTATTGACATCATGAGGCTACATTGACAGAACTTGTCAGGTTTATTGACGTCCTTAGTAAGATGTAACCGGCCCTTAATAACCGTTTGATGTATTCCCATCCTTTTTACTTACAACAGACCTGGCACCGGGGCCAGCGACGGCTTTCCCAGGGCCCAGGCCAAGAGTCTCCACGTGTGTCCCGGGATGGTGAGCGGGAGAGTGGTCCGCTTCCCCCCTGTCAGCAGCCACGCAAAACCTCTCTCCAAAAATCTCTCATTCTCACCCCCCACCCCTCTCACACCCGTTTTTTACTCCCCTCTATCTCTAAAGTTATTGGTCTTCCGTCTTGGTTTGTTACCGGGATTCAACTGGATGCCGGAACTGATGTCGCGCCATCTTATTGGGCTACGGAACCTACAATGTTTGGCAGCCATTTTGTTTCCCCTGGAGGGAGTTTCTCAAAACTGGTGAATTCACCTGAGCGTCCCCCTAGCTGGAAATAATGTGGTTCAGCACTGAGGGGACCTCACTCACCCCTAATTTCTTCATTGTAAGTAAATAGAGTTGGGTGAGAATACAATCCACAGGATTTATTTGTAAACCTCTTATCTGCAGAGAGGGACATTGACTAAAATTTGCCCAACTAAATACTCCCAAACTGTGCTACAAATTGACTAACTTGTACAATCCCTGTTAGTTTGCAAAGAAAACATTTCATGTAATTAAATTCCTTAATCAAATGTATTAAAACCGGCGCCTGGCTGTTTTGTTTTTTCGTCGGAAATTATGATTATTATTCATTTCATCCGCTTCTTTCCTAGGGGAGCTCGGTTTGTTAATCAAGTGTCTACTTAACCTCCAGCCCGCCCTGCCCTGTTAGAGCCAGTACAGATAAGGAGAGAGGGGGCTTTGCCTGTGCAAACTCCTGCTCCGCCCATAGTGATATGAGACAGAAGGGGTCAGCCAGTAGAAATCCGTCAACAAGATTTAACTTCTTAGGCCTCGGGCATGGTCAGCGCTTAGGCGCTGAGGCGCGCTGCTGCTCGGCAGTGAGCCCCTGCAGCCGCAATGAGAGCGGCTTTAGCAGGGGCCCGCGCACGCTTCCGCAGGCGTGCGTAAGCGTAGGTCTTAGAAATTTTTTAGATTTTCGCGCTCATGAGAGCGCAGGGCCGGTCACGTGAGCGGTTCGAACCAGCTCCGTGATGTCACAGGCCCCCCACCCGCTTTCCCTCAGCCTCCGCGCGCCTGAAGTCTCTATGGACCCAGCTTTATACATGTCACACCACTGACTTTTTTTTGCCCGAGGAGGGGTGGCACTTTTTTCTTTGCATACTTGACGTTATTTGTAAGGGTTACTGGGAAGGGGACGTATGTTTCTGGTCCGGTGGAATATAAAGCATGTTTGTAAACGCATATATCTATCACCTTAAGCCTAGCGGGCTACTAAAGGGTTAATATTTACACATGTGGATGTCATGCTTGTATTTTATTTGTAGCATTGGTAGTCTCGGGCATCACATGGGTTAAATACATGTATGCCGTAGGTCTTAAAAGAAATCCTATGACATGACCCTATGGTAAGAACGTGTGATATATCCCACCCTGGGACAGTAACGCTCACTGATTTATCGCTTATCCCTGTCTCTGAGTTCATGCACTTTTCATGTACGTAAAATTGCAATTTTGATGCACCTATATCAGCCCTTATTGAATCTAGCCCAATGGATGCCTACCCTAAAGAGCTTACAATCTAATTTTAGTGCATGAGGCACAGGGAAATAAAGTGACCCGCCCATGGTCAGGATTCCAGGCAGATTCACCCACTTCAGAAGCAGTACAGGCGGGTGACTCCTTTACACGGATATCTAACCGCCGGGCTATTCCTTTACACGGATATCTAACCGCCGGGCTACTCCTTTACACGGATATCTAACCGCCCGGCTACTCCTTTAGCACGGATATCTAACCGCCCGGTTACTCCTTTAGGAGACGTTAGTACAGTTGTTCACATGAACTGTATAAGAGGGCGTAGGAGAGTACAGTGTTCAATGTTTATACTGTTATAAGAGGGCGGTTGAGGAGTACAGTGTCACATCGGTTTATACTGTTATAAGGGGCGTGAGGTGAGGAAGTCACAGTGATCACAGTATACTGTATAAGACGGCGTCCGTGAGGAGAAGTGTTTCACATGGTATACTGTTAAGAGGCGTTGAGGAGTACAGTGATCCACATGGTGATACTTTGATAACAGGGCGTGAGGAGTACAGGGTTCACATTGGTATTACTGGAAAGAGGGCGGTGAGCCGAGCTACAGTGTATCACATGGTATAACTGTATAAGAGGGCGGAGGAGTACGTGTTCACATGTATACTGTATTAAGAGGGCGTAGGAGTACAGTGTATACATGGTATACTGTATAAGAGGAGCGTGAGGGGAGAAGTACCAGTGTTCACATGGTATACTGTGATATGAGGGCTTGAAGTAGTTCACATGTTGGGGAAGTTAAACAGTGAGTAGTGTCACATGTGTATACTGTATAAGCAGGGAGTGGGCGTACAAGTGGTCACAGGGTATACTGATAAGAGGGCCGTGAGGAGTACAGTGGTCCATGGTGATACTGTATATGAGGGCGGAGGAGTACAGTGTTCACATGGTATACGTATAAGAGGGCGTGGGAGTACAGTGTCCATGTACCTAGGGGTGAGAGCTGTCACTTATACGAGAGGCGTGAGGAGTACAGTGTTCACATTGGTATTACTGTATAAGGAGGCGTTGAGGAGTTACAGTGTCACACATGGATACTGTATAAGAGGGCGTTGAGGGAGTCAGTTGGTCCATGGGTATAGGTAATAAGAGGCGTGAGGAGTACAGTGTTCACATGGTTATAACTGTATAAGAGGGCGTGTGAGGAGTACAGTGTTCACATTGGTATATGCTATAAGACGGGCGGTGGAGGAGTACAGTGTTCACATGGTATACGATATAAGAGGGCGTAGGAATGAGGAGTACAGTGATCACATGGTTATAATGTTATGAGGGAGTGAGGAGTACAGTGTCACATGGTTATCTGTTTAAGAGGGCTGTGAGGAGTACAGTTTCACATGCGTATACTGTTATAAGAGGGCGGAGGAGTACAGTGTTCACATGTAACTGTATATTAAGAGGGCGTGAGGAGTTAAGTGTTCACATGGTTATACTGTATAAGGGGCGTGAGGGAGTACAGTGTTACATGGTAACGTATAAGAGGGCGTGAGGAGTACAGTGTTCACATGCTATACTGTATAAGAGGGCGTGAGGAGTACAGTGTTCACTGGTATACTGTAATAAGAGGGCGTGAGGAGTACAGTGTTCACATGGCTTACTGTAAACCCCTTGCTGTTTTTCCACGTTGAACACTCCAGCTGGAAGTACAGAGCAGTGTTCAATGCACATTTCAAAGAGACTTAGGCAGAGAAGTGTCCCATATTTAGTAGGGGGGTAAGGAAACATTTGGTGCCGGAGGGCACGTACATCAGGACCATATTTACCAAGTCATGTGGAAGGAGTAGCACTGCTTGTTAAATATGAGCCCAGTGAGTTATTCTAATCTCCTCTGACAAGGGTCTTTAAAGTCCAGGGATGTCACAAAGTAGGCGGGGCTCAGCAGTCGTGTTCATTCGTTTTTTTGACCAACCTCTATGGAATACAACAAGACACAAGATCGGAGTGATCACGGAAAAAATGACCCCCTATGTACAGAATGGCAAAGAAATGTTCAACAAATAAAATATAAACATGCAGGGAGAACAAGACGTTTAAATCGGGCAGGAAAGCTAAAAGTGACATGCCCAAAGGGTGATTATTTGCCTGTCACTACCCAGATCCAATTGTAGCTTAAAGCAGCAGTCTGACTGAATGCTCTGGGGTCTTGTCAATCAAGTATTTTATGCAACACTCTTGCCCAGGAGTGCGCAAGTGGGGGGTTTTCGCGAGAATTTCCAAGGGGGAGGGGGTGGGGCGGCGGCTACAATGGTCCCACGCTCTCCCCCAAGGCATTAAATTAATGCCGGGGGGGGGGACCGCATGAGGCCTTGCAGCTTTCATACCAGATCGTCAGCGAATGTCGCCATGGTAAACCGGCATCAAAATGCCGCCGCCGGGTCCATGAGTCACATTGACATGGCAAACCGAGATTACATGTCCCCGCAACGTCATTTGATGCCAGAGCCGAGGAGGAGGGGGGCGCGAGCTGGAGGTAAGGCAGGCAGTGGCCCCCCCCCCCAAGTTAAAAACTTTGCGCCCCCTGCTCTAGCCCACAATTTTACAGCCACTAAATGTAAGGAGGGGGAAGAGAGGGGGCCTTGCCTGTGCAAACTCCTGTTGAACACACAATGAATTACACCAAAAGGGAGCTAGCAACAGGAAATTACACCCCTCCATATCTCAGCTGACCAAGTTTACAAATTACTTAAAAAACGATTTAAAAATAATTATAGGGGTGTTGTAATATACATACATTACATACAACATACATATATATACTATTATATATATAATATATTATATATATATATATATATATAATATAATATATATTATATATATATATATATGTATTAGTTAAAGGTTGTCAATCAATGAGGATTCAACTACCTAACATGTCATTGTCATTGCCGACATTTGGTCTCAGAAACAGGACGGCACCTTTAAAGAGGTATATTTCAGCAGCCTAGTGACAGTAACAAGTCCACTACATATCAAGTGTGAGCAGGTTGGTAAACACAAAGCTAGCAGCAGATATTATAATTGTTAGAGGTGAGCGAGCCGGAGCTATTGGACTCCCACACACAGAAACTTGGAATACAAGGCAAAATAAGGAATCCATCTCGCAAATATTCTCCTCCTAATAAAGCTCCCTCTCTTCCCGTTACCGCCATGCTAGGCAGCAGCGGCTCGGGTGGCAGGGGAAGGAACGCAGGGTGGGAGGATGGCAGAGAGTGTCATGAAATAATTATCCAACAATGTTGTTATTATATACAGGCATACCCGCATTAACGTACGCAATTGGGACAGGAGCATGTATGTAAGTGAAAATGTATTTAAAGTCAAGCACCACCTTTTGCCCAATTATCGATGCATGTGCTGTATGCAATCGTCATATACGTGCATAAATGATGTAAAATAACGCACGTGTACAGGCTCTATAGTTCCCCGCTGCGCACAGCTCGGTTACAGGTAGGGAGCCGGTGGTATTGTTTCAGGACGTGCTGACAGGCGCATGCGTGAGCTGCCGTTTTCCTAGTGAGCGATATGTGTACTTACTCGTGAGTGATATAAGTGAGTGTCCTTAAAAACGGGGTATGCCTGTATATATAACCCGGGGTCCCCCCCTGGGTCCCCAGTAAGCACCTTTACTCCGCTGCGGACGGGGATGGATTGCGTCCGGCGGGTGCGGGAGGGTTGCGAGGCAAGCCGGTGCCAGCGGCAGCTAAGAGAGGCGATCGGATCCCCTACAGGTGGGAAGGCGCTGTCACCCTAAGAATCAGATACACCCCAGGCTCCAGCGGCGGAGGTTCAGGCATCTGTGAGCCACAGGTAATGCACTACACACAACCGCAGTCGCCTTAGTCTCCCTAGGGTGAGGGAACGTGCACTACATATGATAACAAATAAATATTCATTTACCCTAGATCTGGTTAGTATTTGACTAGTACTATGCCCAAAGTTACCCACCATCTGGCTTGTCTTAGTAAATCAGTCCAGACTAGTTTCTTTATTACCACGGGGACTGGGTAATGTTAGATTCTATGACCGGTCTTACCAATATATTAATAATAATCCATATAATGAATAACTATCTCAGTCAACCAGTTGCAGTTGGGTATTCTAAAGTGCATACCACACAAATATATAGTTCCTGTTGGGTACTTGTGAGAGTAACAACCAGAGATATACCACGAGGTGCCTGTCTCCAGTCCCTCTTAGGTATTCTATATATTGAATGTTACCAGTACTTACAGGTGCGGAAAAGTCAACACCCATATCTGTTAGCATATAAATCTATTTAAAAAATGAATAAATATTATATACTGTAGGTGGTATAGCCGAAAGCGAGAACCCCACCTGAGCCGCACTTATCTACCAGTATACACACGTCAAAAGTTCTAGTGTTATTTTGATGAGGTATGCAATCCGACCCTGTCAATATCTCTACCACTATAAAGAATTAAATTTAAATATATATATATATATATATATATATATATACTATATATATATATAGTGTTCAAACAAACCTATACATTTGCTCGCCCGGGCGAGTGGATTTAACATCGTGGCGAGGCTCCAATGGCCCAAGCAGCACACGTGGTGGTACTAGGTGGCAAGTAGTTGTTTGTTGGCGAGTAGATTTTTTTGGGATTGCGACAAGATAATATATAATATTATATATATAGAAAAATATAAAATATATATATAGAAATAGCGAATATATATATTATATATATATATATACATGTAGAGGTACAGTACCGGTATCATCTATTTATTTTTTTGATTATATATATATAAAAGCAGGAAAATAGCCGTGTGTCAGTTGCGATTAGTAGTGCCAGAAGTAAATGCGTTTTTCAGTATTATACCTTTTTATTGGACTAACAATTTATGTCATAGGACAAGCGTTCGAGAGTTCTCCTCTCTTCCTCATGTCATCAATACTGATTAACACAGGTTTCTATGACTTAGACAGGGATTGGAAAAGAAAGGGCTGTATATGAGGTGGGGTGGGGGGAGGAACTGGAAGGGTAGTTAAAACAGAGATAAGGAAGGTGAGAATTGGGGATGGGTGGCTGAACATCACAGTAACACAGGAGAGGAAAGGGAGCTGGGGGTGGGGGGGGGTGGAGGGGGGGGGAATGTATAGGATGGCACAAGGCAGGGGGGGAGGACCATTACAACAAATTATGATAGTGTGTGGAGAAACCCCATGTACTGCATTAAGTCCAGTTGTTTAGGTTGTCAAAGAGTCTCATCATTCTGAGTTCAAATGTTTTCCGTTCTTGGGTGCGTTTTTGAACATTTCATTGAGGATTTTTGATTTTAAATCATTTATGGAATGATCTGGTTTTGAGAAGTGATGTCACAGGTGAGCAGTATTCCTCTTAGTGGTGTATGTCTAGTATTGAGAGCTGATGTGCATATTCATCTTCCTGAAAGTTTTTGTTGGTTTCCCCAATGTAGCATACTCGTTCACATTTGTTGCATTGAATCATAAAAAAACAGTTCCTGGATTTGCAGCTGTATGATCCTTTAAACATTGAATGTTCTATGGTTTGTGACGGCTGTGGGATCTTGGCAAATATGGTTTGCAGAGTTTGCAACGTGTGTGCTGTTGCACCGGTTTTGTGCCATTATTCAGTGTCTTTAAGTCGTCGTGTGAAGTTTTCTGTTGACTAATGTGTTTGAGGTTTGGTGGTTGCCAGGACGCAAGAATGGGAGGTTGGGGAAGATTTATTTAATGTCACATCCTTGCCAGCATGGGTTGCAGAGCTTTGATTATTTTTCATATCCCTCTAGGGTAGGGTGGTATGTGGCCACACTAGTGGTATGCTGTGTGGTAGGTTCTCCTTTTCTGTATTGTAGTAGATGTTCTTGTGGGGCTTTTAGTGCAGATGTAATAGTTTCTGGCAATGGTCTTTGGTTTGCATCCCTTTTGTTGAACGATTCAGTCAGGGTTGGGAGATGCCTGGTTCTATCTTCAGTGTCAGAGCATATGCAGTGGTATCTTATAGCCTGGCTGTGTACGAGACTTTGTTTTGTACATCAGGCTGTATTTCTGATCCAGGGGAGATGTAAGGAATGCAAGCATGCCTCAATACCATCCTTGTGGGGGATGTTGGCTGTAAAGGGATTCTACATCCATGGTAACTAGCAGTGTGTTGGATGGTAGGGTGGTTGATGTTGTTAGGTCATTGAGAAAAATCTGTGGTATCTGTGTAATGAAAGGGTTGGTGCTTCTGACTAAGGTTTTAGGATATTCTCCACTAAGCCTGATATGTTACCTAGTCCTCTATATAGCCAGGTCCCCCTCGGGTAATACTTTTAGCTCTTCCGGCACTAAAAACCACCGCGGGGGGTAGGGGATTCCCCTTGGGCTCCGGTGGGGGAGGATGAGGTGCAGGGCAGCTGGGGGGAGAAGAAGAGAGCAGCTGCATCTAGGGCGATCAGTCACCGGTGGCTTCCGTAGCAGGGCGTCGCCATCTTGCGCAAAGTTAGTGCATGCGCAGGGCCGCGGCCATGTCAGTTGCGCAAGACGGCGGCCCTAGAGACAGGTTTCGCAGGGAACACAAGTCCACATGAGCCTGAGAACAAGTGACGCATGGCAGCCAATCGTTTGCAACAGGATTCCGCTTGGAGGGTACTGTGAAACAGTTTGGAACGCTGCAAGGGGGAGGCAGTTGATGAGGGGAGCTAGAGAGGGGAGGAGGAGTTGCGTATGCAGGGGTCAGTGACCCTATCATTAGGTCAGTGTACCATAGGGCCCCAGTTATTGCACATGAGTCACCTACAGCTTGTGGTTGCGTAGGGACAGCCCTTTGTGTAGGGACCTTGCCTGTAGTATTCAGTAACAGTCAGGGACAAAGCTGCTGAAATTGAGTAATAGATATTCAGTCTGGGACCAGGACTATGGGACTGCCATCCGGTCAACCTCTTCTGTGGAGTTCAGGATCTCGCTGAGGACCTTGGTAGAGTGGCGGATCTTTTTGAAGTAGTCAGCGGGTCGGGTTGCTGGAGAGCCAGCAGGTATTTATAAGAGCAACCAACATACCAGAACCTTGGAGGCGCTGATCATTCCTTTGGGGTGGGTTCTTGGGGACATTCAGGGGTTAAGTGACCAAGGGACTGGGTCGGTACATTGGACACAGTGTGGGAATAACACGGTGTGGTGGCCAATGTTTATCCTGAGGGGAAGGGTTATGGTTAACTGTGTTGATTATTATGTAGTGCATTCTGTGTAACACCTGCAGTAAAGGTTATCAAGTTAATCTAAGAGCGTTGTTACTATTTCCTGTCTGGGGTTATCTCATATAGGGGATCCTGGGCAGGGGGAGGCGCGCCAATAAATATATCATTGCCCCGGGCTCCCAGTGAGGAGGCTCAGATCTCTGGGAGCCTACAGGTATATGCAGCACTAGTATACCCGTTCTTGGCAAAAAGGAAAGAGGGCTACACTACTTTGAAGTGATAAATGACCTAATTTATAGCGTAGGAAAAAAAGGACTCACCATCACGAAGCAGTGACTGGTTCCCCAGGCTTTCCGTGACACTGTGCTACATCTTGCACATAGCCACTATGGGAGGATATCTGGGAGTTGTGTGAAAACGAGAAAGAGAATCCTTAGGGGGGTTTTACTGGCCTGGGGTGCTTGCTGCAATAACAAACTATTGCTCCTCATGCCCGGAGTGCCAGTGCGCAGCCCTTTCAAGGCTTTCCGTAGCCCCTAGTGCCCCTACCTATAATTGATGTACCTTTGAATGGATAGTATGGATTGGTGGGACCTCTTGTAAAATCCGCTAGAGGGCATCAATTATATAATGATGTTCTGGACTACGCAAAATGCTATCCCGAGGCAATACACCTAGAATACCTCTACAAATCCACAGCAAAGGAGTGAATGCTAATGTTTAGCAGGGTGGGTATTCCCAAGGAAATCCTGTCAGTCCAAGGAACCCCTTTTATGTCCAGGGTCAAAAAGAATTGTGCAAGTGTGTCTTCAAGTGAAACAAATTAGGACCTCCGTATATCATCCCCAGACGGAGGCTGGCTTAGTGGAAGATTTATGAAACCCTTAAAGGTATGCCACAGAAGGTAATTGACACAGATGTGAAAAATTGGGACTTTTTGTTACCTACCAATGTTCGCGTCGTTGAGTAGAGAAGTACCCCAAGCCTCTACAGGTTTTCCCCATTTGAATTAGTGTATGGGTGACATCCTCGAGGATTACTAGATATAGCTAAAGACACTGGGAGCGAGAGGAGCAGAAGATGACACCCCATCGTAGTGTGATTGAACATATATATCTCAGATGCGATGGATAGAATGGCAGCTATCATGCTTATTAGTCAGGGAACATGCAAAAAGCCCAGGAATCACAGAAACACAGCTATAACCGTAATGCTATGATCAGAGTGTTTCAACCTGGCGATAAGGTATTAGTGCTGGTCCCTACAGGGGAGACAAGTTCCTTGCAAGTGCAAGGCCCATATGAAGACGAGAAAGTGAGTGTTGTTAATTACAAAGTAAGGTAGCCAGGAAGAAGAAAACCTAAGCAATTGTATCATACAAACTTGTTAAAACATTGGAAGGATAGGAAGTCCTGGTTGCTTAAAGCTCTTAGAACTTCCCATCACTGATCATGAGGTGAACATACCAGACACGCTGCCTGTACAACAGAAACAAGAGGTCAGGGATTTGTCAGGAGAAAATAGGGATGTTTTCTTTGTGACCCCAGGGAAAATTAATGTCATTAAACATGACATAACAGAACCAGGGAAAAAGTTTAATCTTAAACTCTATAGGATTCTGAAGCCCAAAGTGAGGCTATAAACTTGGAGGTGGAATATGTTAAAATTGGGGAATCGAGGAATCACATAGTGGGTGGGAACAGTCCTATTGGCCGGTTCCAAAACCTGATGGCACTTTAAGATCCTGCAATGATTATCGCAAGTTAAATGGTATTTCAAAAATTGACTGTACCAATGCCTAGGGTTGATGATGTAGTTAATAGAAAGGTTGGCAAAGCACGTTACCTGACAACTCTAGACCCAAACAGAAGGTTATTGGCTGGTCCCTCTCACTGAAACAGGCAAAAGAGAAAAACGGCTTTCTCAACACCCAAAGGCCTGTGTTCAGTATACAGTATTACCATTCGGGCTACATGGTGCCCTGCCACGTTCAGAGAATGATGGGACAGGATTCTAAAACCCCATTACTAGTGTGTACTAGATATGGCGGCAAACCTGGATTGATGTTGTTATCCACAGTTGAAGACTGGGAGTCCCATCTCCAAAGGTTCAAGTAGTAATTAATTTCCAATCGTGCTGTTGGTTAACTGCAATCCTCCCAAGTGTATCATTGGCCTGGAGGAGGAGGGCAAAGTATTTAGGAGTATTCAATTGGGAGAGGTTTGGTATTAAACCACAGGTAGCGAAGGTGGAAACTATACAAAACTGTCCCACAGCCACTACCAAGGAAACCAGGTAAGAGCATTTCTAGGTCTGATGGGTAACTACAGAAGGTTTATCCCAAATTTTGCTACAGTTGATGCCTATTTAACAGAATCCACAAAAGCAAGAATCCCCACGTATTAAGTGGTCTCCAGAGTAATTGAAAAAAGCTTCTGTGTCCAACCTGTCTTGGTAACCCCAGGACCTTTTAGAGTTCGTAGTACAGACAGATGCTTCTGATGTGGTTATGGGGCTGTACTTCCCAATAATACCAGGGTGAGGGAAACCCCATTTACTTTATGAGCGCGAAGTTAAACCCACAGAAAAGAACTACTCCATAGTAGAAAAGGAATGTCTGGCAAATAAAGTGGGCTTTAGAGGCTCTTCGTTATTACCTGTTAGGAAGAGAATTCAGGCTAATTACAGACCATGCTCCGAGAGTGGATGTCCCAGAATGAAGAGAAAACCAAGGGTGACCAGGTGGGTCCTTAGTTTCCAGCCTTTAATTTCCCTGTGGAACACACGGCCGGTCCGAACAAGGAAATGGATGGGCTTTTCAGGGAGCACCCCTGATGTCATGGACGCTAACCCATAGGACATGAGCTGGGGGGGGGGGGGGGGGGGGGGATATTTGAAAGGAAAGGTGGGTAAAATTGAGAGGGGGGTGGTATACCTCCTATTTGGCAAAATATACATCTAAGGGGTTAAAGATCAGGGGAGATTCTGCAAGCAGAGCTAGGTGCAGATCACCTGTCCTTAATTAACAGACTGTAAGAAAGGGCAGGCTGGATCAGTTCTCCCTCTCCCTTATTCCAGCTAAGAGAGCTGGTGTCTACAGAAAGGCACTGGCTTACAACAGGTTGGTTTATGCTTTAGTGTTTATTGTTTGGTAAGTGAGAAAGCCACCCAAATATAGCTAGAGAAATGCTGTTTAGTGTTTAGTTAATGCCAGCCCGATCAAGGATTTATTTGATTTTTTTGTTTTTACACACACACACACACACACCCACACACACAACCACACACACAACAACACACACACAATACCATCTTATTTGATTAGTAAGAAGTACAACAGGTTCTGTACTGATAGGGTTCAGATGACAAGATACAGACAAATTGGTTTGGTGTTCAGTCCATCTATACGCTGCCGTTAAGAGGTATTTCAGTAAGTCAGAGGTTTAATATCCTTACTTACACGGCACAGATTACATGTCCTCGGAGATCATTAAGAAAGCAAAGGATAACCGGATGGACAGCAGACACAGTGCAGAGGATTAATTATATCTAGTTGACCGGCTCAAAGGGAAGGAGGGAGAGACAGCAAATGAGCAGCAAATGTAACACATGGTTCTGATCAGTGCTAAGGAGTAACGGGCGGTTAGATATCGGGTAAAGGAGAACCGGCGGTTAGATATGTGCTAAAGGAGTAACCCTGGCGGTTAGATATCCGTGCTAAAGAGTAAACCGGGCGGTTAAGATATCCGTGCTAAAGAGTAGTAACTCGGCGGTTAGATATCCGTGATAAAGGAGGTAACCGGCGGTTAGAGGAACGTGCTAAAGGGGGAGTAACAGGGCTTTTAGATATCCGTGTGCTAAAGGAGTAAACCGGCGGTTAGATATCCGTGCTAAAGGAGTAACGGGCGGTTAGATATCCGTGCTAAAGAGTAACCCGGCGGTTAGATATCTGGGTAAAGGAGTAAACCGGCGGTTAGATATCCGTTGCTTGTTAAAGGAGAAGCCAGGGCGGTTAGATATCCGTGCAAGGAGTAACCGGTGCGGTTAGATATCCGTGCTAAAGGAGTAACCGGCGGTTAGATATCCGTGCTAAAGGAGTAACCGGGCGGTTAGATATCCGTGCTAAAGGAGTAACCGGGCGGTTAGATATCCGTGCTAAAGGAGTGAGTACCCGCGGTTGCGATATCCTTGCTAAAGGAAGAGTAACCGGCGCGGTTAGATATCGGGTGCTAAAGGAGTAGTACCCGGGCGGTTTAGATATCCGTTGTATTGTAAAGGAGTACCGGGCGGTTAGAATATCCGTGATGTTGTAAAGGAGTAACCGGCGGTTAGATATCTCAGTGTAAAAGAGTACCCGGCGGTTTAGATATCCGTGCTAAAGGAGTAAAACCGGGGCGGTTAGATACGCGTGCTTAAAGGAGTAGCCGGCGGTTGGTTAGATATCACGTGTAAAGGAGTAGAGTAACGGGCGGTTAAGAATCCGTGCTAAAGGAGTAGATAGACGTGCGGTTAGATATCCGTGCTAAAGGAGTAGCCCGTGACCGGGGCGGTTAGATATCCGTGCTAAAGGAGTAACCGGGCGGTTAATATCAGTGCTAAAGGAGTAGCCGTGCGGTTAGAAGATATCGTGCTAACGATATCTAACCGCCCGGTTACTCCTTTAGCACGGATATCTAACCGCCGGGTTACTCCTTTAGCACGGATATCTAACCGCCGGGTTACTCCTTTAGCACGGATATCTAACCGCCCGGTTACTCCTTTAGCACGGATATCTAACCGCCGGCTACTCCTTTATGCAACGTATCTAACCGCCCGGTTACTCCTTTAGCACGGATATCTAAACCGCCGGGTACTCTTTTTAAGCACGAATATCTAACCGCCGGTGTACTCCTTTACAACACGGATATCTAACCGCCCGGTACCTCCTTTACACACGGATATCTAAACCGCCGGGTACTACTCCTTTAGCACCGATATCTAACCGCGCCGGTTACTCTTCCTTTAGCACGATATCTAACCGCGGTCTCACTCCTTTAGCACGGATATCTAACCGCCCCGTTACTCCTTTAGCACGGATATCTAACCGCCCGGTTACTACCTTTAGCACGGAATCTAACCGCCGGCTACTCCTTTACACGGATATCTAACCGCACCGGTTACCTCTTGCACGGATATCTAACCGCCCGGCTTACTCCTTTAAAAGCACGGATATCTAACCGCCTGGTTTACTCCTTTATCCCTAGGATATCTACCCGCCGGGTTACTCTTTATAGCACGGATTACTAAACCGCCCGGTTACTCTTTAGCACGGATATCTAAACCGCCCGGTTTACTCCTTTAGCACAACGGATATCTAAAGCTCCTTTTACTCCCCCCTTTGGCACTTTCTAACCGCCGGTTACCTCCTTTAGCACGGATATCTAACCGCCGGTTACTACTCCTTTAGCACGGATATCTAACCGCCGGGTTACCGCCTCCTTTAGCAAACACGGATATCTAACCGCCGGGTTACTCCTTTAGCACCGATATCTAACCGCCCGGTTACTCCTTTAGCACGGATCAGAACCATGTGTAGTATCATTTGCTGCTCTCGCTTCCCCTTTGAGGCCGGTCACTAGATATAATTAATCCTCTGCACTGTGTCTGCTGTCCATCCGGTTATCCTTTGCTTTCTTAATGATCTCCGAGGACATGTAATCTGTGCCGTGTAAGTAAGGATATTAAACCTCTGACTTACTGAAATACCTCTTAACGGCAGCGTATAGATGGACTGACACCAAACCAATTGTGTCTGTATCTTGTCATCTGAAACCTATCAGTACAGAACATGTTGTACTTCTTACTAATCAAATAAGATGGTATTGTGTGTGTGTGTGTGTGTGTGTGTGTGTGTGTGTGTGTGNNNNGTGTGTGTGTGTGTGTGTGTGTGTGTGTGTGTGTGTGTGTATAAACAAAAAAATCAAAATAAATCCTTGATCGGAGCATTAACTAAACACTAAACAGCAATTCTCTAGCTATATTTGGGTGGCTTTCTCACTTACCAAACAATAAAACACATAAAGCATAAACCAAACCTGTTGTAAGCCAGTGCCTTTCTGTAGACACCAGCTCTCTTAGCTGGAATAAGGGGAGAGGGAGAACTGATCCAGCCTGCCCTTTCTTACAGTCTGTTAATTAAGGACAGGTGATCTGCACCTAGCTCTGCTTGCAGAATCTCCCCTGGATCTTTAACCCTTAGATGTATAGTTTGCCAAAATAGGAGGTATATACCACCCCTCTACAATTTTACCACCTTTCCTTTCAAATATCCCCCCCCCCCCCCCCCCAGCTCATTCCTACTGGGTTGAGCGACCATGGACATCAAGGGGTGCTCCCTGGAAAGCCCATCAGCATTTCCTTGTTTCGGACCGGCCGTGTGTTCCACAGGGAAATTAAAGGGCTGGAAACTAAGGAACCACCTGGTCACCCTTGAGGTTTTCTCTTCATTCTGGGACATCCACGTCAGCGGAGCATGGTCTGTAATTAGCCTGAATTCTCTTCCTAACAGGTAATAACGAAGAGCCTCTAAAGCCCACTTTATTTGCCAGACATTCCTTTTCTACTATGGAGTAGTTCTTTTCTTGTGGGTTTAACTTTCTGCTCATAAAGTAAATGGGGTGTTCCTCACCCTGGTATTATTGGGAAGTACAGCCCCATAACCACATCAGAAGCATCTGTCTGTACTACGAACTCTAGAAAGGTCTGGGGTTACCAAGACAGGTTGGACACAGAAAGCTTTTTTCAATTACTCTGGAGACCACTTAACTGTAAGTGGGGATCTTGCTTTTGTGATGTCTGTTAAATAGGCATCAACTGTAGCAAAATTTGGGATAAACCTTCTGTAGTTACCCATCAGACCTACAGAAATGCTCTTACCTGTTTCTTGGTAAGTGGCTGGGGACAGTTTTGTATAGTTTCCACCTTCGCTACCTGTGGTTTAACCAAACCTCTCCCAATTGAATATCCTAAATACTTTGCCTCCTCCAGGCCAATGATACACTTGGGAGGATTAGCAGTTAAACCAACAGCACGATTGGAATTAAGTACTACTTGAACCTTTGGGAGATGGGACTCCCAGTCTTCACTGTGGATAACAACATCATCCAGGTTTGCCGCCGCATATCTAGTACACTAGTATGGGGTTTTAGAATCCTGTCCATCATTCTCTGGAATGTGGCAGGGCACCATGTAGCCCGAATGGTAATACTGTATACTGAAACAGGCCTTTGGGTGTTGAGAAAGCCGTTTTCTCTTTTGCCTGTTCAGTGAGAGGGACCAGCCAATAACCTTCTGTTGGGTCTAGAGTTGTCAGGTAACGTGCTTTGCCCAACCTTTCTATTAACTCATCAACCCTAGGCATTGGGTACGAGTCAATTTTTGAAATACCATTTAACTTGCGATAATCATTGCAGGATCTTAAAGTGCCATCAGGTTTTGGAACCGGCACAATAGGACTGTTCCACCCACTATGTGATTCCTCGATTACCCCAAGTTTTAACATATTTTCCACCTCCAAGTTTATAGCCTCACTTTGGGCTTCAGGAATCCTATAGAGTTTAAGATTAAACTTTTTCCCTGGTTCTGTTATGTCATGTTTAATGACATTAATTTTCCCTGGGGTCACAAAGAAAACATCCCTATTTCTCCTGACAAATCCCTGACCTCTTGTTTCTGTTGTACAGGCAGCGTGTCTGGTATGTTCACCTCATGATCAGTGATGGGAAGTTCTAAGAGCTTTAAAGCAACCAGGACTTCCCTATCCTTCCAATGTTTTAACAAGTTTGTATGATACAATTGCTTAGGTTTTCTTCTTCCTGGCTACCTTACTTTGTAATTAACAACACTCACTTTCTCAGTCTTTTCATATGGGCCTTGCCACTTGCAAGGAACTTGTTCTCCCCTGTAGGGACCAGCACTAATACCTTATCGCCAGGTTGAAACACTCTGATCATAGCATTACGGTTATAGCTGTGTTTCTGTGATTCCTGGGCTTTTTGCATGTTCCCTGACTATAAGCATGATAGCTGCCATTCTATCCTGCATCTGAGATATATATGTTCAATCACACTACGATGGGGTGTCATCTTCTGCTCCCAGGTGTCTTTAGCTATATCTAGTAATCCTCGAGGATGTCACCCATACACTAATTCAAATGGGGAAAAACCTGTAGAGGCTTGGGGTACTTCTCTAACGGCGAACATTAGGTATGGTAACAAAAAGTCCCAATTTTTCACATCTGTGTCAATTACCTTCTGTGGCATACCTTTAAGGGTTTCATTAAATCTTTCCACTAAGCCATCCGTCTGGGGATGATATACGGAGGTCCTAATTTGTTTCACTTGAAGACACTTGCACAATTCTTTTGTGACCCTGGACATAAAAGGGGTTCCTTGGACTGACAGGATTTCCTTGGGAATACCCACCCTGCTAAACATTAGCATTCACTCCTTTGCTGTGGATTTTGTAGAGGTATTACGTAGGGGTATTGCCTCGGGGATAGCATGTTGCGTAGTCCAGAACAATCATTATATAATGATGCCCTCTAGCGGATTTTACAAGAGGTCCCACCAAGTCCATAGCTATCCATTCAAAAGGTACATCAATTATAGGTAGGGGCACTAGGGGGCTACGGAAAGCCTTGAAAGGGGCTGCGCACTGGCACTCAGGGCATGAGGAGCAATAGTTTGTTATTGCAGCAAGCACCCCAGGCCAGTAAAACCCCCTAAGGATTCTCTTTCTCGTTTTCACAACTCCCAGATATCCTCCCAGTATGTGGCTATGTGCAAGATGTAGCACAGTGTCACGGAAAGCCTGGGGAACCAGTCACTGCTTCGTGATGGTGAGTCCTTTTTTCCTACGCTATAAATTAGGTCATTTATCACTTCAAAGTAGTGTAGCCCTCTTTCCTTTTTGCCAAGACGGGTATACTAGTGCTGCATATACCTGTAGGCTCCCAGAGATCTGAGCCTCCATCACTGGGAGCCCGGGGCAATGAATATATTTATTGGCAGCGCCTCCACCTGCCCAGGATCCCAATACTATGAGATAACCCCAGACAGGAAATAGTAACAACAGCTCTTAGATTAACTTGATAACCTTTACTGCAGGTGTTACACAGAATGCACATGAATAATAATCAACACAGTTAACCATAACCCTTCCCCTCAGGATAAACATTGGCCACCACCGTGTATTCCCACACTGTGTCCAATGTACCGACCCAGTCCCTTGGTCACTTAACCCCTGAATGTCCCCAAAGAACCCACCCCAAAGGAATGATCAGCGCCTCCAAGGTTCTGGTATGTTGGTTGCTCTTATGAAATACCTGCTGGGCTCTCCAGCACCCGGACACGCTGACTACTTCAAAAAGGATCCGCCACTCTACAAGGTCCTCAGCGAGATCCTGAACTCCACAGAAGAGGTTGACCGGATGGCAGTCCCATAGTCTGGTCCCAGACTAGGAATATCAGATTACTCAATTTCAGCAGCTTTGTCCCTGACTGTTACTGAATACTACAGGCAAGGTCCCTACACAAAGGGCTGTCCCTACAGCAACCACAAGCTGGAGGTGACTCATGGCAATAACTGGGGCCTAGGGGTACACTGACCTAATGAGAGGGTCACTGACCCCTGCATACGCAACTCCTCCCCTCTCTAGCTCCCAGCATCAACTGCCTCCCCCTTGCAGCGTTCCAAACTGTTACAACTGTCTCCAGCGGAATCCTGTTGCACGATTGGCTGCCATGCGTCACTTGTCTCAGGCTCATGGGACTTGTAGTTCCCTGCGAAACCTGTCTCTATGGGCCGCCGCTTGCGCAACCTGACATGGCCGCGGCCCTGCGCATGCACTAACGTTGCGCAAGATGGCGACGCCCTGCTACGGAAGCCACCGGTGACGTGATCGCCCTAGATGCAGCTGCTTCTCTTCCCCCAGCTGCCCTGCACCTCATCCTCCCCACCGGAGCCCAAGGGGAATCCCCTACCGCCGCGGTGGTTAGTGCCGGAAGAGCTAAAAGTATTAACCCAGAGGGGGACCTGGCTATAGTAGGGACTAGGTAACATATCAGGCTTAGTGGAGAATATCCTAAAACCTTCAGTCAGAAGCACCAACAGCTTCATACAAGATACCACAGATTTTCTCAATGACCTTAACAACATCAACCAACTACCATCCAACACACTGCTAGTTACCATGGATGTAGAATCCCTTTACAGCAACATCCCCCACAAGGATGGTATTGAGGCATGCTTGCAATTCCTTACATCTCCCCTGGATCAGAAATACAGCGCTGATGTACAAAACAAAGTCTCGTACACAGCCAGGCTATAAGATACCACTGCATATGCTCTGACACTGAAGATAGAAACAGGCATCTCCCAACCCTGACTGAATCGTTCAGACAGAAGGGATGCAAACCAAAGACCATTGCCAGAACTATTACATCTGCACTAAAAGCCCCACAAGAACATCTACTACAATACAGAAAGAGAGAACCTACCACACGCATACCACTAGTGGCCACATACAACCCTACCCTAGAGGGAATATGAAAAATAATCAAAGCTCTGCAACCCATGCTGGCAGAGGATGTGACATTAAAATAAATCTTCCCCAAACCTCCCATTCTTGCGTTCCGGCAACCACCAAACCTCAAACAGACATTAGTCAACAGAAAACTTCACGACGAACTTAAAGACACTGATAATGGCACAAAACCGTGCAACAGCACACGTTGCAAACTCTGCAAACATATTTGCCAAGATCCCACAGCCAGTCACAACCATAGAACATTCAATGTTAAAGGATCATACAGCTGCAAATCCAGGAACGTGTTTTTTTATGATTCAATGCAACAAATGTGACCGAGGATGCTACATTGGGGAAACCAGACAAAAACTTCAAGGAAGAATGAATATGCACAGGCACTCAATACTACACCACGAAGAAGGAAGATACTGCTCACCTGTGGACATCACTTCTCAAAACCAGATCATTCCATAAATGATTTAAAAATCAAAATCCTCAATGAAATGTTCAAACGCACCCAAGAACGGAAAACATTTGAACTCAGAATGATGAGACTCTTTGACACCTAAACAACTGGACTTAATGCAGACATGGGGTTTCTCACACACTATCATAATTTGTTGTAATGGTCCTCCCTGCCATTGTGCCATCCTATACATTCCCCCCCCCCCCCCCCCCCCCCCTCTTCCTCCTCCTGTGCTACTGTGGATGTACAGCCACCCATCCCCAATTCTCACCTTCCTTATCTCTGTTTTAACACCCTTCCAGTGCCTCCCCCACCCCACCTCATATACAGCTCTCTTTCTTTTCCAATCCCTGTCTAAGTCATAGAAACCTGTGTTAATCAGTATTGATGACCTGAGGAAGAGAGGAGAACTCTCGAAAGCTTGTCCTATGACATAAATTGTTAGTCCAATAAAAAAGGTATAATACTGAAAAACTCATTTATTCTGCACTATCGCAACTGGACTAACACGGCTATTTTCTGCTTTATATATATATAATCAAAAAAATAAATAGATGATACCGTTCTGTGCCCTTTTCTGATTCACTTTACAGTTCACAGTTTGCACCCACTTTTTTGGATTACCATTTATTTACTCATTATTTGCCTCAATTAGTGTGGTTTTGTGATCACTCCCTAACCCTAGTGTTTTTCTGTGCCATTAATCAATGCAGAAATGCTGGGGCTAGTTGAAAGCATCAATCCAGCGTGTATCTGGGTCTGTATGGCGATTGCCACTGGTTTGTGTTAGAATAGTCGCAGTCTCTGCTGTATCTCTGTATCTCTGTATCTCTCTCTCTCTCTCTCTCTCTCTCTCTCTCTCTCTCTCTCTCTGTCTCTCTCTGTCTCTCTCTGTCTCTCTGTCTCTCTCTCTGTCTCTCTCTCTGTCTCTCTCTCTCAAGGAACGCTGGGTGCACACAAACATATGAACATATAAATATATAGTATACTAATCTGTAAATCCGGGTGCTCGCAGATGGACAAGGAACATCAACCAGTCCCAAATAAGTAGAACAAAAGGAAATCTGCAGCACTCACATGTAGAAAAAAGGTTTAATCAAAAAACAGGACAGTCACACAGTCCCCAAAACAGAGCAACGTACTACGTTTCAGACGAGGTATTTTCTCAAGCTCTGTAACATCCACATTAAACAGCACAACATATATAGGGAGAATGAACACATAAAAAAGCGACACAAACTCTACATATCATATCTACTGTATGACTGTCCTGTTTTTTCTACATGTGAGTGCTGACAGAGGGAAGAAGGGACAGAGACATAATTCACAGGGGGAACAGAGCAATAATACTTTTATACACATGCTCCCATAACGTAGGCCGTATCTTCAGGGTGCAACCCAGAGATACAATAGCACCTCACGTCACATATACACATACTACACCTCCCCAAATACACATGCACTACCCCCCCAAATATACACACATTACCCCCCCAAATACACACACTACCCCCCCAAATTAACAAAAACACACACTACTATCTCTCTCTATATATATATATATGTATATATATATATACACAGTGTTCGACAAATCACCAAAAAATCTACTCGCCGAACAAAAAAATCTACTTGCCACCTAGTACCACACGTGTGCTGCTTGGGCCATTAGGAGCTCGCCACAATGTTAAATCCACTCGCCCATGGCGTGCAAATGTATAAGGTTGTCGAACACTATATATATATATATATATATATATATTCACACTTACATTGGACCTCTCCATCACTGTCCTGCCGGTGGCTGCGGAGGAGGGTGGAGGGGGGGCACCCAGCCGGTGCTTGAGTCGGGTCTGTTGGTGCAGTCAGGCCCGGCGTCTCCCCAGCTTCTAGCCTGCCTCTCTCCTTCACTGTCCCATGCCGGGTTCTCATACCGTGCGGTGTGGCAAAGTCACAGAGAGCCCGGCTTGGGAAAGAGCAGGGGAGAGGCAGGCTCGCAGCTGGATAGTTGCTGGGTGCGGCAGCAACAAGAGGCCCGTCTGCAGCACCGGCCGGCCCGCAGCCACAACCGGGACAGTGAGGGAGAGAGGCAGCAACTGGAGATTGGCAAACTGCGGAGAGCACACGTAGATGTGGACAGAGCCTCATGTAACTCGGGAGCCACAGGTTGCTGACCCCTACATTAGTGGTAGTAACCTTTATGGTAATGAAGGGGTTAGCCCCTCCCACAACCTTCCTGGTAGGCCTAACCACTACCCCCTTCACCCACCACTTTTTTTCCCCACCAAACAGGATATCGCTTCAAGTCCTAGGTCAAGCGGTTACTGCTCTGAATGTAGGAGGTTCAGGTGAAATGTGAAGAAGTACTTCTTCATGAAAAGTGTAGAGACTAGTAGAGTTAACTAATTTGAAACAGCTTGGAATAGACACAAGGGTATCCTATTGTAGATATCAAACTAACTGTTGTAATAAGATCTGATTTTTTTACAGCGTAAAAGATATTGGAAAGACGGAGTGGCGAGAGTAGTTCTTATCGGTCATCAATTTCTGGTTTTTTTATTACTGTCCCCTCAGATGTTGAGTCCATGCATGGAATCTATCAGAATCGGAGACAATACAAGGATAATGTTTCTAGACTTTGTTTGAAAGAAGAGACCTGCAGGCGTCGGCGTAAACCCACCAGGACCCACAGAAACCCAGCAAGTGGCTCACCAGAAAGACCCCCTGTATGTGTGAGAAACTGCAGTGACTTAATAGACCTTCCTGTGCCCCAAGTAGTCACAGCACAGTCAATGTGCACAAGGAAGGAGGACTCGCATGCTAGGCTTTTTGAGTTTGCAGGGAGTGAAAACAATGCATTATTCTCAGAGAGACCGTCTGTTAGTGCACAGTGTGAGAATACCCCCGTAGAGGGTGAGGATAATGAAAACAAGCAGAATGCTACACAAAACATGCAGAGTTATTGTGTGGAAAGGACTGTGACCTCCCATATCAGAAATGTTCCAAAGGCCAAGCCATTCCTGTGTAATGATTGTGGGAAGAGGTTCAGCCAAAAATCCCTGCTTGTTCAGCACCACCGCAACCACACTGGAGAGAGGCCCTACCCCTGCATCGACTGCGGGAAAAGCTTCACCTCCTGCTCCCTGCTAATAAGGCACCACAAAATCCACACTGGGGAGAAACCCTTTGCATGTCCAGACTGTGGGAAACGTTTCAGTGAGAGCTCCCAGCTTGTACGACACCAGAGAACACACACAGGAGAGAAGCCATACACATGCATCGAGTGTGGTAAAAGTTTCAGTGAGAGCTCCAAGCTGGTTATACACCAGAGAACGCACACAGGAGAGCGGCCATATACATGCAATGACTGTGGGAAGAGCTTTAGTGTGCGCTCACATCTGATCACACACCAGAGAACTCATACGGGAGAGAGACCGTACACATGCAACAAGTGTGGGAAGAGCTTCAGTGAAAGCTCCAAGCTTGTTATGCACCAGAGAATACACACAGGAGAGAAACCCTACACCTGCACTGCCTGTGGGAAAAGCTTCAGCCAGAGGTCGGTACTGGTGACCCACCAGAGGATACACACAGGAGAGAAGCCATACATCTGCTCAGAGTGTGGGAAAAGCTTCATAGATAAGGTGGGCTGTGACAGACATCGTGTGACCCACAGCAATGAGAAACCCTTCCAATGCCTGGAGTGTGGGAAGAACTTCAGCCGGAACTCCGATTACAACAAACACCAGAGAACCCATACAGGAGAGAAGCCGTATACATGCATAGAATGCGGGAAAAACTTCAGTTGGAGTTATCAACTTGTCAGACACCAAAGAGTCCACACTGGAGAGAAACCTTACACCTGCATTGAATGTGGGAGAAGCTTTTGTTGGAGCTACCAGTTGGTCACACATCAGAGAACCCATACAGCTGAGGGCTCCTACTTGTAGATCTGATTACTATCTGTCTGCTCTGCTGCTGTGGTTCCAGCTGTAAAGAAGATTTAGTTGTGTATTGTATGTGCTATTCTGTCTGTGTGTACAGTATAATGTAAATGGCATCCTGCATATGTGACATTTGTGCTTACAAAATTCTTAACCTCAAATCACAGTATCCAGATGTAGCCAGACTAAATGTTCCCCCTGTGGGGGAACCCACGGTATCCTGACCATGACATCCCCGGGAAGCGTGAAATCTCAGTTGGGGTTCCCATTCAGAAGAATAGACCCCTCGCAGACAGCCATGGCTTTTACTGTCCCTCTTTCACTGATGTAGCAGCAAATTGGTTAACCTGATGACCAAATCATGGAATCGGAGCTTCACAAGCCCTTTGTGTTCTCCTGCTCAGCTCTGGGCAGTATTTCTAAGGTTCTCAGCAATCATACAACATTGGGAAATAGATAAGGCAGCTCCTGATTACCTCTCACTGCACCGTGTGGCATGAAGATAGTCGGGGAAATCAGTATCCGCACCTTCATCTGAAGGTTCTGCTCTGATTGTAACAAAGCTGCCCCCTGTAAAAAAATAAATAATATTAATGTATTAAGGTATGAAACCTCATGCAGCTACTTAATTTCCTAGGTGGAAAAGGTCAAAGTTCTGAAAACTGCGCAGTGCATTAAATAATTTGATCTGTTGAGCTGTGTTTACAATCTAGAGTTTCAATATTAAGGTTTTCTCCTTCCTTTTTACACAGTGACTGAGAAGCATCTTATGTACTGTATGTATTTGGTTAAATAGTCCTGGATAACATGGGTGTTGTACAGATGTAGCAAAGTTTACTGTTGCCAGAAACACCAAAAAAACACAGTGCTGGGAAAGGTAGCTTCCGTGACCATGCTTGGCTTGGGTCCTTTCCATTTAATGGGACCTCCCACAACGTTAATTCTCCAGGCCACAATCTGCATGGTCAAGGCGCCGGGAACAGTAAGTTTGGCTTCATCTATATCTGTCAGATCAAATCCTTCTTCTTCCTTTACAAGATTCTCCTCATTTCTGATGTCAAGCTTAAAGCAGCAATTCATTCAAACCCTGCATGTGTTATTTTTAATAAATCAGTTCTGTAGTATTAGATAATACTGACTGCATTTTTGTTCACTTTTTATGCCCTTTTTAATGCTTTTGTATGTACAGTATTAAGGTTCCTTGGGTTCCTATAGCAACTATTTACCACTTCCTCTTTTGAAATAGGCAGCCATATTGATTGCCCTAGGGAGCAGTATCTTTACTGATCGA
The DNA here is from genome assembly GCA_036426205.1 of Ascaphus truei. Classification (NCBI taxonomy): domain Eukaryota; kingdom Metazoa; phylum Chordata; class Amphibia; order Anura; family Ascaphidae; genus Ascaphus; species Ascaphus truei. Next base: position 47,914 of record WSYH01000379.1, on the reverse strand, counting down.
CGACTTAGATAATTGCATTGCCATAACGGCACGGAACTGCTGCATTTATTAAAACCAAAAAATAAAATACAAATCGGGCCAGAGTAAATGCCCTTTTAAGAGCACTTAATATGTAGATATGTGGTATAAGCATATAACAGTAAGTGCTGCAGATATGTATATATATATATATATATATATATATATATATATATTTAAATTTAATTCTTTATAGTGGTAGAGATATTAGACAGGGTCGGATTGCATACCTCATACAAAAATAACAACTAGAACTGTTTGACGTGTGTATACTGGTAGATTAGTGGCGGCTCAGGTGGGGTTCTCGCAGTCGCTATACCTACCTACAGTATATAATATTTATTCATTTTTTAAATAGATTTATTAATGCTAACAGATATGGGTGTTGACTTTTCCGCACCTGTAAGTAACTGGTACATTCAATATATAGAATACCTAAGAGGGACTGGAGACAGGTCACATCGTGGTATATCTCTGGTTGTTACTCCACAAGTACCCAACAGGAACTATATATTTGTGTGGTATGCACTTGTAGATAACCCAACTGCAACTGGTTGACTGAGATAGTTATTCATTATATGGATTATTATTAATATATTGGTAGAGACCGGTCATAGAATCTTAACATTACCCAGTCCCCGGTGGTAATAAAGAAACTAGTCTGGACTGATTTACTAAGACAAGCCAGATGGTGGGTAACTTTGCATAGTACTAAGTCAAATACTAACCAGGATCTAGGTAAATGAATTATTATTTGTTATATATGTAGTGCACGTTCCCTCACCCTATGGGAGATAAGGCGACTGCGGTGTGTGTAGTGCATTACCTGTGGCTCACAGAATGCCTGAACCTCCGCCGCTGGGAGCCTGGGGTGTATCTGATTCTTAGGGTGACAGCGCCTCCACCTGTAAGGGGATCCGATCGCCTCTCTTAGCTGCCGCTGGCACCGCTTGCCTCGCAACCCTCCCGCACCCGCCGGACGCATCCGCCGCCGCAGCGGAGGTAAAGGTGCTTACTGGGGACCAGGGGGGGACCCGGGTTATATATACAGGCATACCCCGGTTTAAGGACACTCACTTTAAGTACACTCACGAGTAAGTACATATCGCTCAATAGGAAAACGGCAGCTCACGCATGCGCCTGTCAGCACGTCCTGAACAGCAATACCGGCTCCCTACCTGTACCGAAGCTGTGCGCAAGCGGGGAAACTATAGAGCCTGTTACACATGCGTTATTTACATCAGTTATGCACGTATATGACGATTGCAGTACAGCACATGCATCGATAATTGGGAAAAAGGTGGTGCTTCACTTTAAATACATTTTCACTTTACATACATGCTCCGGTCCCATTGCGTACGTTAATGCGGGGTATGCCTGTATATAATAACAACATTGTTGGATAATTATTTCATGACACTCTCTGCCATCTCCCACCCTGCGTTCCTTCCCCTGCCACCGCCGCTGCTGCCACATGGCGGTACGGGAAGGGAGAGGCGGCTTTATTAGGAGGATGAAATATTGCGAGATGGATTCCTGATTTTGCCTTGGATTCCGGAAGTTCTGGTGTGTGAGATTCCAAGACTCCGGCCTCGCTCACCTCTAACAATTAGAATATCGTGCTGCTAGCTTTGTGTTTACAACCTGCTCACACTGATATGTGTAGTGGACTTTGTTACTGTCACTATGCTGCTGAAATAATACCTCTTAAAGGTGCCGTCCTGTTCTGAGACCAAAATGTACCAATGGCAGTGACATGTATAGGTAGTTGAATCTCATTGATTGACACCTTTAACTAATACATATATATATATATATATATAGTATTATAATATATATATATATATATATATATATATGTATGTATGTATGTATGTATGCAATTACACACCTATAATTATTTTTAAATCGTTTTTTAAAGTAAATTTGTAAACTTGGTCAGCTGAGATATAGGAGGGGTGTAATTTCCTGTGGCTGCTCCCTTTTGTGTAATATCATTGTGTTCAACAGGAGTTTGCACAGGCAAGGCCCCCTCTCTTCCCCCCTCCTTACATTTAGTGGCTGTAAAATTGTGGGCTAGAGCAGGGGGGCGCAAAGTTTTTAACTTGGGGGGGGGGGGCCACTGCCTGCTTACCTCCAGGCTCGCGCCCCCCTCCTCCTCGGCTCTGGCATCAAATGACGTTGCGGGGACATGTGACATCTCGTTGCCATGTCAATGTGACGTCATGTGACCCGGCGGCGGCATTTGATGCCGGTTACCATGGCGACATGTCGCTGACGATCTGGTAGGAAAGCTGCAGAGGCCTCATGCGGTCCCCCCCCCCGGCATTTAATTTAAATGCCTTGGGGGAGAGCGTGGGACCTCTGTAGCCGCCGCGCCCCCCCTCCCCCCCTTGGAAATTCTCGCGACCCCCACTTTGCGCACTCCTGGGCAAGAGGTTGAATAAATACTTGATTGACAAGCACCCCAGAGCAATCAGTGCAGACTGCTGCTTTAAGCTACAGATATGGATTCTGGGTAGTGACAGGCAAATAATCACCCTTTGGGCATGTCACTTTTAGCTTCCTGCCCGATTTTAAACGTCTTGTTCTCCCTGCATGTTTATATTTTATTTGTTGAACATTTCTTTGCCATTCTGTACAGTAGGGGGTCAGTTTTCCGTGATCACTCGATCTTGTGTCTTGTTGTATTCCATAGAGGTTGGTCAAAAAACGAAATGAACACGACTGCTGAGCCCCGCCTACTTTGTGACATCCCTGGACTTTAAAGACCCTTGTCAGAGGAGATTAGAATAACTCACTGGGCCATATTTACTAAGCAGTGCTACTCCTTCCAGCATGACTTGGTAAATATGGTCCTGATGTACGGTGCCCTCCTGCACCCAAAGGTTCCTTACCCACCTACTAAATATGGGACACCTTCTCTGATAAGTCTCTTTGAAATGTGCATTGAACACTGCTCTGTACTTCCAGCTGGGATGGTTCAACGTGGAATAAACAGCAGGGGTTACAGTATACCATGTGAACACTGTACTCCTCACGCCCTCTTATACAGTTACATGTGAACACTGTACTCCTCACGCCCTCTATACAGTATCCATGTGAACACTGTACTCTCACGCCCTCTTATACAGTATACCATGTGAACACTGTACTCCTCACGCCCTCTTATACAGTATACCATGTGAACACTGTACTCCTCACGCCTCTTATAAGTATACCATGTGACACTGTAACTCCTCACGCCCTCTTATACAGTATACATGTGAACACTGTACTCCTCACGCCCTCTTATGACAGTATACCATGTGAACACTGTACTCCTCACGCCTCTTATACAGTATACATGTGACAGTATCCTCACGCCCTCTTAACAGTATAACATGTGAACACTGTACTCCTCACGCCCTCTTATATACAGTATACCATGTGAACACTGTACTCCTCACGCCCTCTTATACAGTATACCATGTGAACAACTGTACTCCTCACCCCTCTTTACAGTATACCATGTGACACTGTAATCCTCACGCCCTTTATACGTATACCAGTGAACACTGTACTCCTCACGCCCTCTTACCAGTATACCATGTGAACACACTGTACTCCTCACACGCCTCTTATACAGTATACCATGTGAACACTGTACTTCCTCACGCCCTCTTATACAGTATAACCATGTGAACACTGTACTCCTCACGCCCTTTATACAGTATACCATTGACACTGTACTCTCACGCCCTCTTATACAGTATACCATGTGACACTGTACTCCTCACGCCCTCTTATACAGTATACCATGTGAACACTGTAACTCCTCACGCCTCTTATAAGTATACCATGTGAACACTGTATCCTCACGCCCTCTTATACAGTATACCATGTGAATCATGTACTCCTCCCGCCCTCTTATACAGTATACCATGTGAACCTGTACTCCTCCACGCCCCTCTTAACAGTATACATGTGCACTGTACTCCTCACGCCCTCTATACAGTATAACCATGTGAACACTGTACTCCTCACGCCCTCTTATACAGTATACCATGTGAACACTGGACTCTCACGCCCTCATACAGTATAACATGTGAACACTGTACTCCTCACGCCCTCTTATACAGTATACCATGTGATCACTGTACTCTCACGCCCCTCCTCTTATACAGTATACCATGTGACAACTGTACTCCTCACGCCCTCTTATAAGTATACCCTGTGAACACTGTACTTCACGCCCTCTATACAGTATACCATGTGAACACTGTACTCCTCACGGCCCTCTTATACAGTATACCATGTGAACACTGTACTCCTCCGCCCTCTTATACAGTTACATGTGACACTGTACTCTCACGCCCCCTCTTATACAGTATCCATGTGAACACTGTAATCCTCACGCCCTTCTTACCTACAGCCCTTATACCATGTGAACACTGTACTCCTCACGCCTCTTTATATTCAGTATACCATGTGAACAACTGTACTCTACGCCCTTTATACAGTATACCTGTGAACACTGACTCCTCACGCCCCTCTTATCACGTATAACATGTGAACACTGTACTCCTCCCCCACCCCCCTATTATACAGTACGACCATGTGAACACTGTAATCTCACGCCCTCTATACAGTATACCATGTGAACACTGTACTCCTCACGCCCTCTTATACAGTATACCATGTGAACACTGTACTCTCACGCCCTCTTATACCAGTATACCATGTGAACACTGTTACTCCTCACGCCCCTTATACAGTATACCAGTGGAACACTGTACTCCTCACGCCCTCTTATATACAGTTATACCATGTGAACACTGTACTCCTCACGCCCTCTTATACAGTATACATGTGATCACTGTACATCCTCACGCCCTCTTATACAGTATAGCATGTGAACACTGTACTCCTCACGCACTCTTATACGTATACCATGTGAACACTGTACTCCTCACGCCCTCTTATACAGTATACATGTGATAACACTGTACTAACCTCACGCCTCCTTATAACAGTATACCATGTGAACACTGTACTCTCACGCCCTCGTATACAGTTATACCATGTGAACACGTACTCCTCACGCCCTCTTTACAGTATACATGTGACACTGCTTCCTCACGGCCCTCTATACAGTAACAATGTGAAAACACTGTACTCCTCACGCCTCTTAACAGTATACCATGTGAACACTGTACTCCTCACGCCCTCTATACAGATACCATGTGAACACTGTACTCCTCACGCCCTTGATAACGTATACCATGTGAAACTGTAACTCACGCCCCTTATACAGTATACCATGTGAACCACTGTATCCTCACGCCCTCTTATACAGTATACCATGTGAAACACTGTACTCCTCACGCCCTCTTATACAAGGATACCATGGGAACACTGTTACTCCTCACGCCCTCTTATACAGTATACATGTGAACAATGAGACTTCACGCCCTCTTATACAGTATACCATGTGAACACTGTACTCCTCACGCACTCTTAACAGTATACCATGTGAACACTGTACTCCTCACGCCTATTTACAGTATACCATGGAACACTGTACTCCTCACGCCCCTCTTTACAGTATACCATGTGAACACTGTACTCCTCACGCCCTGTATACAGGTATACCATGTGAACACTGTACTCATCCGCCCTCTTCTATACAGGTAGTACCATGTGAACATGTTACTCTCACGCCCCTCATACAGATACCATGTGACACATGTTCTCCTCAAGCCCTCTTATACAGTATACCAGGTGAACACGTACTCCTCACGCCCTCTTATACAGTATATCAATGTGAACACTGTACTCCTCACGCCCTTTATACAGTATACCAATGTGACACTGATCTCGCACGCTCCTTATACAGTATACCATGTGAAACACTGTACTCCTCACGCCCCTTATACAGTATACCATGTGAACACTGTACTCCTCACGCCCTCTATACAGTACCCATGTGAACACTGTACTCTCACCCTTTATACAGTACCATGACACTTACTCTCACGCCTCTTATACCAGATACCAGTGAACACTGTACTCCATCACGCCCTCTTATCAGTATACCATTGAACACTGTACTCCTCACGCCCTCTTATACAGTAACCATGTGAATCACTGTACCTCACGCCTCAGACCTCTCTTTCTTATAGTATACCATGTGAACACTGTAATCCTCACGCCCTCTTATACAGTAACCATGTGAACACTGTTCTCCTCACGCCCTCTATACAGTATACCATGTGACACTGTACTCTACGCCCTCTTATACAGTATACCATGTGACACTGTACTCCTCACGCCCTCTTATACAGTATACCATGTGAACACTGTATCCTCACGCCCTCTTTTACAGTATACATGTGAACACGTACTCTCCACGCCCTCTTATCCAGTATACCATGTGAACACTGTACTCCTCAACGCCCTCTTATACAGTATACCATGTGAACACTGTACTCATCACGCCCTTTATACAGTATACCATGTGACACATGTACTCTCCAGCCCTCTTATAACAGTAGACCATGTGCACACTTACCTCACGCCGCTTATAACAGTATACCATGTGAACACTGTATCCTCACGCCACTCTTTCTACCAGTATACCATGTGACATGTACTCCTCACGAACTCTGATACCAGCTATACCATGTGAAACACTGTACTCCTCAACGCCTCTTTATACAGTATACATGTGAACACTGTACTCCTCACGCCCTCTCTTATACAGTATACCAGTGAGTACACTGTAACTTCCTCACGCACTCGTATACAGTTACCAGTGGACAACTGGACTCCTCACGCCCCTTTGTATACAGGGAACCATTGTGAACAATGGTACCTCAGCCCCTCGTATTAGAAGGTACCATGTGAACCACTGTTACTCCTCACAGCACCTTGTTATACAGTATACCAGTGAACACTGTAATCTCCACGCCCTCTGTATACAGTATTATCATGTGATAACTGTACCTCACGCCTCTTTAAGTATACATGTCAACTTACTCCTCACCCCTACTTTATACGATACCATGTGAACACTGTACTCCTCCACGCCCTATCTATACAGGTATACCATGGAACACTGTAACTCCTCACGCCCCTTCTCTTATAAGGATAACCTGTGAAACACTGTACTTCCTCACGCCACTTTATACGTTATACCATGTGAACACTGTTACTCCTCAACGCCCCTCTTATACGTATACCATGTGAAACTGTACTCCTCACGCCCTCTTATTACAGTTTATACCATGTGAAACACTGTACTCCTCACGCCCTTTATACAGTATACCATGTGAACACTGTACTCCACCCTTTATACAGTATACCATGTGAACACTGTACTCCTCACGCCACCTCTTATACAGTATACCCATGGAACACGTACTCCTCACGCCCTCTTATACAGTATACACATGGAACATGTACTCCTCAAGCCATCGTATACAGGTATAACCATGTGAACACTGTATCCTACGCCCCCCCTCTTATACAGTTATACCATGTGAAACACTGTACTCCTCCACGCCCTCCCTCTTATACAGTATACCATGTGAACACTGATACTCACGCCCCTATTATACAGTATAAACATGTGAACACTGTTACTCCTCACGTCCTCTATACAGTATACCATGTGAACAACTGTAATCCTCACGCCCTCTTATACAGTATACCATGTAACACTTGTACTCCGTCGCCTCTTATATACAGTATACCAGTGAACAACGTACTCCTCACGCCCTCTTATACAGTATACCATGTGAACACTGTACTCTCACGCCCCTATTATACGTATACCATGTGAACATCTGTACTCCTCACGCCTCTTATAAGTATACCATGTGAAACACTGTACTCCTAACGCCCTATAGTAACAGATATACTGTGATCACTGTACTCTCACGCCCTCTTATACAGTATACCATGTGAACAATGTACCTCCTCACGCCCTCTTATACAGTATACCATGTGAACACTGTATACTCCTCACGCCCTCTTATAGTATACATGTGAACAACTGTACTCCTCACGCGCCTCTTATACAGTTTTAGTACCATGTGAACACTGTACTCCTAACGCCCTCTTATACAGATACATGTGAACACTGTACTCCTCAGCCCTTATACAGTATACCATGTGAACACGTAACTCCTCAGCCCTCTTATACAGTATACCTGTGAACACTGTCTCCTCACGCCCTCTTATACAGATACCATTGTGAACACTGTACTCCTCACGCCTCTCTTATACAGTTATACCAGTGAACACTGTACTCCTCAAGCCCTCTTATAACAGTATACCATGTGAACACTGTACTCCTCACGCCCTCTTATACAGTATACCAGGGAACACTGTACTCCTCCCGCCTCTATACAGTTCTAACATGTGAAACACTTACTCCTCCAACTCCCTCTTATACAGTATACATGTGAAAACCTGTACTCTCACGACCTCTATACAGTATACCAGTGAACGACTGTACTCCTCACGCCCTCTTATACAGATACCATGTGAATCACTGTACTCACTCACGCCCTCTTATACAGTATACCATGTGATCACTGTATGTACCTTCACGCGCCTCTAACAGTATACATGTGACACTGTACCTCACGCCCTCTTATACAGTATCAGTGAAAACTGTACTCCTCACGCCCCTCATTATACAGTAGACACATACGTGGCACTATATCCCTGTTACTCCTCACGCCCTCTTTATACAGTATACCATGTGAAAACCTGTACACTCACGTCCCTCTTATACATTATACCATGTGAACACTGTACTCCTCAGCCCTTTATACAGTAACCATGTGGAACACTGTACTCCTCCCACGCCCCTTATACAGTATACACAAGTGAACACTGTATCCCTCACGCCCTCGCTTATACAGTTTACCATGTGAACACTGTATCTCACGCCCTCTTATACAGTATACCATGTGAACACTGTACTCACGCACGGCCCTCTTATACAGTATACCATGTGATACATGTACTCCTCACGCCCCTCTTAGTACAGGATACCTGTGACAAACATGTACTCCCTCACGCCCTCTTATACAAGTATACCATGTGAACACACTGTACTCCTCAGCCTCTTAGTACAGTATACCATGTGAACACTGTACTCCTCAACGCCTCTTAACAGTTACCATGTGAACACTGTACTCTCACGCCCTCTTTTACAGTATACCATGTGACACTGTATCCTCACGCCCTCTTATACAGGTATACCATGTGAACCACGACTCCTCACGCCTCCTTATACAGTTATCCATGTGAACACTGTACTATCTCACGCCCTCTGTATACAGTTTACCATGTGAAACACTGCTGTACTCCTCACGCCCTCTTATACAGTATACCATGTGAACACTGTACTCCTCACGCCCTCTTATACAGTATACCATGTGAACACTGTACTCCTCACGCCCTCTTATACAGTATACCATGTGAACACTGTACTCCTCACGCCCTCTTATACAGTATACCATGTGAACACTGTACTCCTCACGCCCTCTTATACAGTATACCATGTGAACACTGTACTCCTCACGCCCTCTTATACAGTATACCATGTGAACACTGTACTCTCCAAACCGCCCTCTTATAGCATATACCATTGAAACACTGTACTCCTCACATCCCTCTATATAACAGTATACCATGTGAACACTGTAACTCCTCCACGCCCTCCTTATACCGTAATAACCATGTGAACACTGTACTCCCTCAACCCCCTCTTATACAGTATACCATTGTGAACACTGTACTCCTCACACGCCCTCTTATACATATACCAATGTGAACACTGTACTCCTCACCCCTTATACAGTATACCATGTGAACACTGATCTCCTCACGCCCTCTTAGACAGTAACCATGGACACTGTACTCCCACGCCCTCTTATACAGTATACCATGTGGAACTCACTGTACATCCTCCGCCTCTATACAGTATACCATGTGACACTGTACTCCTCACGCCCTCTTACAGTATACCATGTGAACACTGTACTCCCACTCCCTCTTTACAGTATACACCATGTGACCACTGTACTCCTCACTGCCCTCTTATACGTATAACCATGTGAACACTGTACTCCTCACGCCCTCTTATACAGTATACCATGTGAACACTGTACTTCCTCACGCCCCTCTTATACAGTATACCATGTGACACTGTACTCCTCACGCCCTCTATCATACCAGTATAATACCCATGTAACCAACTGTACTCCTCACGCCTCTTATACTATACCATTGAACACTGTACTTCGCTCAACGCCCTCTTCTCCCAAGTAAATACCATGTGAACTCACTGTACTCCTCACGCCCTGCTTATCAGTATACCAGTGATCACTGTACTCCTCACGCCTCTTATACAGTATACCAATGTGACACTTTACTCCTCACGCCCTCTTATAACAGTATCCCATGTGACACTGTACTCCTCATACGCCCTCTTATACAGTATACCATGTGAACACTGTACTCCTCAACCGCCCTCTTATACAGTATAAACCATGTGAACACTGTACTCCTACGCCCTCTTATACAGTATACATGTGAACACTGTACTCCTCACAGCCCTCTTATTACAGTATACCATGTATCACTGTACTCCTCACGCCCTCTTATACATAATACCAAAATGTGAACCCTGTACCCTCACTCGCCCCCCACTCCTTATCACAGTATCCCATGTGAACACTGTACTCCTCAACGCCTCTAGTATCCGAACCCTTCTCTCACGACGCGCTATCAGTATCGTGAACACTGTACTTCCTCACCTCGCTCCTCTTATATACAGTTAATACCGATGTGAACACTGTACTCCTCCACGCGCCTCTTATGACAGTATCGCTTTGAACCCCCTTAACTCCTCCCCTCACGCCCCTTATACAGTAACCATGTGAACACTGTACTCCTCACGCCCTCTTATACAGTATAACCATGTAACACTGTACTCCCTCACGCCCTCTTATACAGTATACCATGTTGAACACTGTACCCTCCACTCCCTCTTATACAGTATACCATGTGAACACTGTACTCCTCACCCCCTTAATACAGTATACCATGTGAACACTGTACTCCTCACGCCCCTCTATACAGTATACAAGTGTGACACGTACTCCTCACGCTCTTATACGTAACCATGTGAACACTGTACTCCTCACGACCCCTCTTATACGTAACCATGTGAACACTGTACTTCCTCACGCCCTCCTTATACATAACCATGTAACACTGTACTCCTCACGCCCCTTATACAGTATACCAGGTGAACACTGTACTCCTCAACGCCCTCTTATACAGTATACCATGTGAACACTGTACTCCTCACGCCCTCTTAACAGTATACCTTGACACTGTACTCCTCACGCCCTCTTTATACAGTAACCATGTGAACACTGTACTCCTCACGCCTCTTATTACATATACATGACCATGTGAACACTGTACTCCTCACGCCCTCTTATACGGATACAGTTGACCTGTTCTCCTCCGCACGCCCTCTGTATATACAGTATACCATGTGAATCCTGTACCCTCACGCGCCCTTTTAACAGTAACCGTGAACACTGTACTCTCACGCCCTCTTATACAGTATACCAGTAACACTGTACTCCTCAAACGCCCTCTTATACAGTATACATGTGAACACTGTACTCCTCACACGCCCTCTTATACGTATACCATGTGAACCTGTACTCCTCACGCCTCTTATCAGTATAACATGTGAACATAGTACTCCCTCACGCCTCTTATACAGTATACCATGTGAACACTGTACTCATCCCTCACGCCCTCTTATACAGTATACCATGTGAACACTGCGTACGTCACTCCTACGCCCTCTTATACAATACCATGTGAACACTGTACTCCTCACGCCCTCTTTACATTATACCATGTGAACACTGACTCCTCACGCCCTCTTATACAGTATAACCATGTGAACACTGTACTCCTCACGCCCCTCTTATAACAGTATACCATGTGAACACTGTTCTCCTCACCTCACAGCCCTCTTATACAGTATACCATGTGAACACTGTACTCCTCACGCCCCTCTTATACAGTATACCATGTGAACACTGTCCTCCTCACGCCCCTCTTATACAGTATACCAGGTGATCACTGTAACTCCTCACGCCCTCTTATACAGTATACCATGTGAACACTGTACTCCTCACGCCCTCTTATACAGTATACCATGTGAACACTGTACCTCACGCCCTCTTATACAGTATACCATGTGAACACTGTACTCCTCACCGCCCTCTTATACAGTATACCATGTTAGACACTGTTACTCCTCACGCCCCTCTTTATACAGTAACCATGTGAACACTGTACTCCTCACGCCCTCTTATCATATACCATGTGAACACTGTACTCCTCACCCCTTTATACAGTATCCCATGTGACACTGTACTCCTCACGCCCCTCTTATACAGTCTACCATGTAACACTGTACTGCTACTCCTCACGCCCTCTTATACAGTATACCATGTGAACACTGTACTCCCACGACCCTGCTTATACAAGGTATACATGTACACTGTACTCCTCACGTCACGCCTCTTATACAGTATACCATGTGACACTGTACTCCTCACGCCCTCTTATACAGTATAACCATGTGAACACTGTACTCCTCACGCCCTAGCTTTAAAGATATACTGTGAACACTGTACTTACTCACTCCCTACTTATACAGTAACCATGTGAACACTGTACTCTCCGCCCTCTTATACCGTTATACCCTGTGAACACTGTACTCCTATACGCCTCTAGAGTATTACCATGTGAATCACGCCACTATGTAACATGTGAACACTGTATCCTCACGACCCTCTTATACAGTATACCATGTGAACACTTACTCCCAACGCCCTCTTATACCAGGTATACACCCAGTGACACTGTACTCCTCACGCCATCTCTATACAGTATACCATGTGAACACTGTTTATCCTCACGCCCCTTATACATGTAGCCATGTGAACATGTACGTACCTCACGACCCCCTCTTATACAGGATCCATGTGAACACTGTATTCCTCACGCCCTCTTATACATATACCCATGTGAACAACTGACTCTCCCGCGCCCTCTTATACAGTATACCAGGTGAACACTTACTCCTCCACGACCCCTCTTATACAGTATACCATGATAACACTGTACTCCTCACGCCCTCTTATACAGTATCACCATGTGAACACCGTACTCCTCACGCCCCTCTTACACGTATAACCATGTGAACACTGTACCTCACTCCCTCACGCCCTCTTATACAGTATACCATTGAATCACTTAACTCCTCACGAGCCTCGTATACAGTATACCATGTGAACACTGTACTCCTCACGCCCTCTTATACGGATACCATGTGAAAACGGTACTCCTCGCCCTCTATACAGTATACCATGTGACACGTACTGCTCACAGCCCTCTTATACGTATAACCAGTGAACACTGTATCCTCGACCCTCTTTATACAGTACCATGTGAAAACTGTATCCTTCACGCCCTCTTATACAGTATACCCTGTGAAACACTTGTACTCCTTCACGCCCTCTTATACGTATGTGACACTGTAATCTACCCATGATACGTACCTGAACATTCCAGCCCCCTTTCTCAGTATACCATGTGGAACACTGTAACTACCTCACGCCCTTATTATACATTATACCAGTGAACACTGTACTCCTCACGCACCCTCTTATACAGTAGAATCCATGTGGAACACTGTATCCTCACGCCTCTTATACCGTATACCATGTGAACAAGTATCTTTCCTCACGCCTCTTCATATACAGTGATGTCACACGCCATCAAGTGAACATGGCTGTACTCCTCACGCCCCTAACTATCAGATAACCTGTGATCACTGTACTCCTCCACTCGCACGCTTATACAGTATACCATGTGAACACTGTCTCCTCACGCCTCTAACGTTAACATGTGCCACGGGACCCTCAATCTTATACAGTATACATGTGAACCTGTACTCCTCCCCCAACGCCCTCGTTATACAGTATAACCATGTGAACCACGTACTCCTAGCTACGCCACTTTATACATATAGACATGTGAAACCACATGTACTCTCACGCCACCTTTATACAGTATACCATGTGAAACTTGTACTCCCTCCACGCCCTCTTATACAGTATACCATCTGTGAACACTGTTACTCGTGCACAGCCGCCTATATACAGTATAGAACCACTGTGGACACTGTACATCTACACGCCTCTCTATATAACAGCTACGTAACGCATGTGATAAGCACTGTCACATCTCCACGTCACCTCTTATCCAGATCATACCAAGTGAACACTGTGACTCCCTCGCCTTCTATACAGTGATACCATGTGAAGCGTGTACTCTCACGCCCTAATCTTATACAGTATAAACCTGTACACTGACTCCCTACGCCCTCTTATACAGATACACCCCAGGTGAACATTCTGTCACGTCCTCACGCCCTCTTCATAACGTATACCATGTGAACACTGTATTTTTTACTCAGCCACGCCCTCATTATACAGTATACCATGTGAACACTGTACTTCCCTCACGCCCTCTTTACAGTGATAAACCATGTGACACTGTACTCCTCACGCCCTCTTATACAGTATACCATGTGAACACTGTACTCCTCAACGCCTCTTATAACAGTAATACCCTGTGAACACTGTACCCTCCGACGCCCTCTTATACATTACCATGTGAACACTGTACTCCTCACGCCCTCTTACAGTATATACCATGTGAACATGTACTCCTCACCCTCTTATACAGTATAACCATGTGAACACTGTACTCCTCACGCCCTCTATACAGTATACTGCATTGAACACTGTACTCCTCCGCCTCTCTTTTATACAGTATACCATGTGAAACTGTACTCCTCACCCCATCTTTATACACGTATACCATGTGACACTGTACTCCTCACGCCCTCTTAACAGTATACCATGTGACACTGTACTCCTCACGCCCTCTTATCATTATACCATGTGAACACTGTAACCTGCACTCCTAACGCCCTCCTTATGACAGCAGTTATAAACACTGTGAACACTGTACTCTCACGCCCCCTCTTATACACGTAACCATGTGATACTCTGTACTCTCACGCCCTCGTTATAACAGTTTTATACCCATGTGAACCTGTACTCCTCACGGCCCTCTATACAGTATACCATGTGAACAATGTACTATCTCCCACGCGCCTCTTATACAGTATACACACTTGAACACGTACCTCCTCACGCCCTCTTAGTACATTATAACATGTGAACACTGTACTCCTACACGCCTCTATAACCTCTGATACTCATACCTGCTAAACATATCATGTGAACACACTGTACGCCTCACGCCCTCTTATAAGATACATACCATTGTAAACATTGTACTCCTCAACGCCCTCTTATACAGTTATACCATGTGAACCTGTACTCCTAAAGACAATCTACTCTCTTTATACAGTCCATGTGAACACTGTACTCACTCAGCCCTTTATACAGTCATACAAGGGTACTGTGAACACTGTTAACTCCTCAGCCACCCGCCCTCTTATACAGTAATAACCATGTGAACAATGTACTCCTCACGTCCCCTTATATCAGTATACCATGTGACACACTGTACTCCTCAACGCACCTCTTATTCGTTATACCATATAACATTGATCACTGTTCCTAACGCCCTCTTATACATTATAACCATGTGAACACTGTAGCTCCTCACGAACTACCCTTATACAGTATACCATGGTGAACCTGTACTCTCAAGCGGCCTCTTATACAGTTATACCATGGTGAACACTGTACTACTCAAGACCCCCCATCTTATACAGTATAAAACATGCGACACTGTTCCCTCCAGCCGCTTATCAGTATACCCTGTGAACATGTACTCCTCACGCCCTCTTATACAGATATCCTGTGAACACTGTACTCCTCACGCCCTCTTATCACAGTTATACATGTTAACACTGTACTCCTCACGCCCCTTATACAGTATCCATGTGAACACTGTACTTCCTCAACGCCTCTTATACAGTATACCATGTGACACACGTACTCCTCAACGGCGCCTCTTATACAGTATAACCATTTGAACACGTACTCCTCACAACGCCTCTTATACGTATCCCATGTGAACACGTACCCTCAACGCCCTCTTAAATACAAATCAAGTCAATACGAAGAATACGCTTGGTAATTGGCTTTATTGGGCATCACATTGAGCTTTTTTTTCAGGATTGGGGAGAATGGCAAGTTTACCGAAAACGATTTATGTTACTCTAGCTGGGTGGTAGTAATGGCTGCATACTGGATCTGGCGAGAGAGCCTATATACTCACACAATTGTTACGGTACAGTACTTCTGATTCATTTGTTTCATTGTTACTTACAATTATTCATAACACAATTGTAGCTGTCGGCGCAGGTTCTGTAGCAGCGACTTTACTGCAAATGTTTTCAAAGGAGACCACTGTAAAGAAAATAAACAGTACCCTTTCCTGAGAGACTGGGTCATGTATAACAATGTGCAAAATGTATTTTATATAGAAGAGATAACGATCCCACAGGAAAGCTCTCTATTGTGTGCTAATTAGGCAAGCCTTGCATAAAAACTGCACCATCTCTTTAAGCATAGAAGGATACTCTCTGGAGAAGTATATACTGTACATTTATTTGATAAACAAGAAATGCACCCGCATGGGAACTTTGCTCCCTGGATAACATAATGTCTAATTGAATCTTTCCATGTGTTTAAGAAAGACATTGTTCTATAACTGGTGCGATTCTCAATTGCCTGATCACAGAATGACAATCTTCTTTTACTATAAATACCATGCATGGGGGATGTGTGTGTGTATATATAGATACCAGAGATGGAAAATTCGGGGCACCTAGTCCCCTAACATATTACATGAAGCTCAGTGATTTCTGACCTGTGTGTCATGAGTCTGTGTGTCAGCGTTATATATATATATGTATGGTTTTCTGGGTATGCACCTTAACCCTGGCTGTGCTCAAAGCTGTGACCATGCAGCAAGCTTAAGCCTATAGGGAGCCATGTTAAAAATGGTTTTTGAAGCAAAAAGTGGCACTGTGTGCTCATTTGCATGTCATTTCCCAGAATCCCTTGCTGCAGTGGAAGTGCTGTGTGCTGGGTGATAATGGGGAAAGGCGGGGTTGCAGACCTGCCTAAGACATGCAGATGAGCATACAGTTGTATTTACATTTGCATATTTGCTTTGCTGTGGAGGGTTTTTGTCACTTTTTTTACTCACCATAACTTAACTCAGTATTATGGTTGGCCCATCCTTTAGCTTCTTTGCATACCCAGTTAATCAACCCCACACTGATGAGACCCATTAAGGTCGAAACAGCTGTCTGTGGGTGGTTTACTGGGTATTCACCTTAACCCTGGCTGTGCTCAAAGCTGTGACCATGCAGCAAGCTTAAGCCTATAGGGAGCCATGTTAAAAATGATTTTTGACGCAAAAAGTGGCACTGTGTGCTCATTTGCATGTCATTTCCCAGAATCCCTTGCTGCAGTGGAAGTGCTGTGTGCTGGGTGATAATGGGGAAAGGCGGGGTTGCAGACCTGCCTAAGACATGCAGATGAGCATACAGTTGTGTGTATATATATATATATATATATATATATCTACATATAACAATCTCTAGACGGGGTATAGATAATATCGATATAATATATATATATATATGTGTATATATGTATATATATATATACATACAGTAAAGGACTGCGCTTGGGTATAGTGTGACAGCAATGATAACAATTACAATAATAAATGATCAGAAAATGTTTATATATATATATATATGAAAACCTAAATAGCAATAATAATTTCCTACTGTGCAATCAATACAATCACCAAATGCATGAATAGTTATAAAAAGATGTGCTGTGGACCCAATAAAAACTATGTAATAAGTCCTCTGGAGTCCAGATGAAGTCCAAAATGCAAAGAACAGAAATGCACTAACAGGATAATGGCTGCTTCTTTAAAGGGCACAACGACCTCCCTCTCCACCTGCATAGAAAATAGAAGAAAAAAGCGCCCAATCCTAGTGCATTACTGTGCAAAAAAGTATTTAATTCCCAATAAAAGGCTCATAAAATGAACTCACAAACGTAAAAGATAAAAAAGCATTGTTTGAGTAATACTCATGCTCCAAAGGATCTGGAAGCGCTGCTGCTCTGCTACTCTGCTCCGTGACTCCACCGCATCCAGTACAGCCCTCGTGTATCTCTGCCAGCAGGAACTCACATTTATTGGTCCTTTCCTCGCTGGTTCTCTGAGTGTATTCTTACACTCATATTGAGTAGATACATGCACATATATGATATGGTTTCCCCTCTTTCTTTGTTCACTCCATATATCACTGATTATATTTCATTAGCTGAAAGATATATTTAATACATGTGTGTTAATTCCATTATTATTATTATTATTTCAACTGTGATTCATATTTAAATATATACATATATTTTTTCTTTTTCTTTTTATTTCATTTGGATTAATTGTTGATTTTTCTCTTTCTAGGTTAAATTTATTTCACGTTGTATTTGTATATTTTATATTTTTCATTTTAATTTCTAGATTATAGACCAAGTTATATTATCAAGTCCATTCTCCTCAAGCTAAAAATTGATAACATCACAAATAGTTCTTTTCACTGTTTTACTCAGTTGATATCAGATATTTATTACATATAGATATTTTATGGTCTGTTTACTTCAGAAATATAATAACAATTGCAAGCTTAGTAATATTATGTACTATACATTAGTTATACGTTTATTTTGCGTAAGATTAAGACTGGTATGGTTTTAAATCTATAGCTGCATATGTTTTTCTAATGTGGGAGGTATCAGATCCAGTTTTATTATGCTAATTGTTTACACCTGATTTTTTAATCAATCTTTGCATAGCTAATTGGATGTGTGGGTGTATATATATGTGTTTAGCACACCCATAGTCCATCCCCTGATGAAAATAGTTTAGCTGTTGAAACGCGTAGGGCCAGGTGTGCTGTGGATCCCTTCAGCGTCGTTTTGCGAGTTCTGCTTGATATCTTCCTGCTTGACATCTCCGTGCACGGTGTGATGTCATCTGCCTGTTCCACCGCACACAGTGTCCCCGGTGGGAACCTAGACTATCTGGAGGTGTGTTCCCGGGGAAAGGAAACTGTGATGAGCCTGATGACGTGAGTTCCTGCTGGCAGAGATACACGAGGGCTGTACTGGATGCAGTGGAGTCACGGAGCAGAGTAGCAGAGCAGCAGCGCTTACAGATCCTTTGGAGCATGAGCATTACTCATACAATGCTTTTTTATCTTTTATGTTTGTGAGTTCATTTTATGAGCCTTTTATTGGGAATTAAACCATTTTTTGCACAGTAATGCACTAGGATTGGGCGCTTTTTTCTTCTATTTTATATATATATATATGTGTATATATATATATATATGTGTATGTGTGTGTGTGTGTGTGTGTGTGTATATGTATAGTATATATATGTGTGTGTGTGTGTGTGTGTATGTATATATGTGTGTGTGTGTAGAGGTATCAGTACCGTGTTAGCCGAGCTTCAATAATCAAAAAATAAAATATATATGTGGTATTGTGGTATTGTGGTATTGGCGTCACATTATAAGTGTACATCAAAAGTGCCTACAAGAGTTAATTTTGGAGTTGAAATTGAAGGTGAAGATTGGAGGAAGATCTGGACTCTGCATTACAACTTTGCCACTGAGACATGAACTTTTATCATCTGTGATTTATTTGTACACTTTTATCCTCCAGTACCTCGGAACTCTCTCCTCTTGCATCTCACTATGCCCTCCCTATTTCTTTTTCTGTTTACTGTTTCCTCACTCCTTTGCAAGCATTTCTGTTCTCTACAACATCCCCACTCCCCACTGCACCATCATTTACACACCTTTTTCCCAACAACTTCTTTACCCCTCAATAAAAAACACCCACACAAATCCTCTATTCACACCCTCTATCTACTCCTTCCTGCTGCTGGGGATCTTCCCTAAGCCTGAAGCCAGACATACACACCTGATCACACTCATGCCTCCCTGCCACCTCTTCCCCTGTAAATGGGGTTAACCTTTTTATTTTACACTGACCTTCCTTAAATTTTACCCCACAAATCAAGCATCCCAATAGCCTGCCCTCATGGCTATTGTCCCACACTCAGTCACTCCTACCACCCATTGTGACCAAGCACTGCCATCTACAGCACTTACTCCCTCACCTGCTGTCTCTGTGTAAGTTTCCCATTAAACCTCTTAGATTGTAAGCTCTTCGGGGCAGGGATTTCCTTTCCTATTGTCTGATTTTGCTGCACTTATTGTATAATTATAATTCCCTGTACTGTATTATTTGTGAAGCGCTGAGTACACTTTTGGCGCTATATAAATAAAGACATACAATACAATCTGTGGTATTTTCACTGCATGTGAAGTGGGTGAAACTTATTGGAATCGCTGTGTCCCCTTGGCTTGTGACCTTGTCTCCCTACAGTATATGTTGTGCCTGTAAAAATGTAGGTACAATATTGTCAGCTCTAAATACTAAACTGTGTGTGTGTATATGTATATGTGTGTATGTGTGTATGTATGTATGTATGTATATATATATATATATATATATATATATATAACAGTGTCGCCAATACCAAAAATCTACTCGCCGAACAAAATCTACCGCCGCCTAGTTTACAGTGTGCTCTTGGGCCAATAGGAGCTCGCCACGATGTTAAATAATCACTCGCCCGGGCGGGCAATGTATAGGTTGTGTCGAACACTATATATATATATATATATATATATATATATTATATATTACTCTCTCTCTTCTCTCTCTCCCTCTCCTCTCTCTCTCCCATCCCCCGCCCCCTACTCCCTCCTCTCCGCCACTCATCATCATCCCTTGTCAATCATTAATCATCCATCCACCACCCATCATCAGCCCTCGTCTGTCATCAATCATCCACCACCCATCATCAGCCCTTGTCGATCATCTGTTGGATGAAGCCTCATCAATGATTTTCCAAGTGCTGCGGTTGCAGTCTCTCTTCTCCACGTTACTTCAACACATTTTTTTTATTTTATCCTCCCTTTTTATTGTTGACTCTGCCTTTTAATATCCCTTGGAAGCCAGTCAAGTATACCATCTTTGTCCAGCGATGGTCATTTCTTCTTCCGATATGTATGACCCACTGCTATTTTAATTTCTTCTTCCTTCTGATGATATCACTGACTTTTGTTTGGTCTCAAACCCATTCATCCTTTTTCTTGTCTCTTCGAGTAATACAGTGGTGTAAAAAAGAAAGTACACCCTCTTTGAATTCTATGGTTTTACATATCAGGACATAATAACAATCATCTGTTCCTTAGCAGGTCTTAAAATTAGGTAAATACAACCTCAGATGAACAACAACACATGACATATTACACTGTCATGATTTATTTAACAAAAATAAAGCCAAAATGGAGAAGTCATGTGTGAAAAACGAAGTATACCTTATGATTCAATAACTTGTAGAACAAACTTTAGCAGCAATAACTTGAAGTAATAGTTTTCTGTATGACTTTATCAGTCTCTCACATCATTGTGGAGGAATTTTGGCCCACTCTTCTTTACAACGTTGCTTCAGCTCATTAAGGTTTGTGGGCGTTTGTTTATGCACAGCTCTCTTAAAGTCCAGCCTCAGCATTTCAATCGGGTTGAGGTCTGGACTTTGACTGGGCCATTACAACACCTTGATTCTTTTCTTTTTCAGCCATTCTGTTGTAGATTTGCTGGTGTGCTTGGGATCATTGTCCTGTTGCATGACTCTAGAATACTTTGGTATACAGAGGAGTTCATGATCGACTCAATGACTGCAAGGATCCCAGGTCCTGTGGCTGCAAAACAAGCCCAAATCCTCACCCCTCCACCACCGTGCTTGACCGTTGGTATGAGGTGTTTATGTTGATATTCTGTGTTTGGTTTGGGCCAAACGTGGCGCTGTGCATTATGGCCAAACATCTCCACTTTGGTCTCGTCTGACCATAGGGCAGTGTTCCAAAAGTCTTGTGTTTTTTTCAGATGCAACTTTGCAAACCTACGCCATGCTGCCATATTCTTTTTAGAGAGAAGAGGCTTTCTCCTGGCAACCCTTCCAAACAAACCATACTTGTTTAGTCTTTTTCTAATTGTACTGTCATGAACTTTAATAACATTTAACATGCTAACTGAGGCCTGTAGAGTCTGAGATGTAACTCTTGGGTATTTTTCAATTTCTCTACGCATTGCACGGTCTGACCTTGGGGTGAATTTGCTGGGACGTCCACTCCTGGGAAGATTGGCAACTGTCTTGAATGTTTTCCCCTTTTGAATAATCTTTCTCACTGTAGAATGATGGACTTTAAATTGTGTGGAAATGCCTTATAACCCTTCCCAGATTGATGGGCAGCAAAAATTGCTTCTCTAAGATCATTGCTGATGTCTTTCCTCCTTGGCATTGTGTTAACACACACCTGAATGTTCCAGACCAGCAAACTGCTAAAACTTCGGCTTTTATAGAGGTGATCACACTTGCTGATGCTCAATTAATCAAGGGCATTTGATTAGCAGCACCTGTCTGCTACTTAGCATCTTAATTCCTATGGAAGCAGTAAGGGTGTACTTAGTTTTTCACACATTGCTTCTGCATTTTGGCTTTATTTTTGTTGAATAAATCATGACACGGTGTAATATGTCATGTGTTGTTGTTCATCTGAGGCTGTATTTGCCTAATTTTAAGACCTGTTAAGGAACAGATGATTGTTATTATGTCCTGATGTATAAAAGCATAGAATCCAAAGAGGGTGTACTTTCTTTTTCACACAACTGTATATCCATATATTAATAACATACACGTGCACAGCCTGATGCGGAGAGAAGACTGAGAAGGAGTCCGGATTCAGAACCTGGCATCAGAAGCTAAAGAAACATTCCGCGAACATTGTATGGTCTCTAAGTACGTGTGCTGGGTAGCACTCTACAAGATAAGAATTTCACGAGGGTGAATTGATAGCATGGTGCAAGAGAACAGGGAGGAACCTCAGACCCCCCCAACAAAAGTCACTAATATATACAATGGTTCCCAGCACACAATCTAATGACGAATCAGAACCAGACAAATTTCAGATTGAAAAAACGAAAAAATATATTGAAATTAGATGCAATACAGCATATGTCCCCAATACAGGCATGGTGAGTGCATCTCATCAAGCAGAACTAAAAAATAACCAAAGTGGAAGGAAGAGGAGGAGTGGAGGAAAAATGGGGGGGATTACAAAACAAAAGAAACACAGGAGTGGGAGGAACACACTACGTTAATGTGTTCAAATAAAAAAGGTATCACCTAATACTGAAGTACTCATTTATTGCAACTGGACTAACACGACTATTTCCGTTTAATTTATATACATATATATATCTATATATATATATATATATATATATATAGATTTATATATTCTCTCATGTTCCACGATAATAAAAAATATCTAAAAAGAATCATTAGATGTTTGATTATATTTAGCAAATTCACTCAGTCAATACTACCTATTAAGAGATGATACAATTACCCTGACCAATTTTCTTCTGAATAGGACTGTAACTTCTTATCCCGTGCTTATTTAATCTGAACTACACAGGATGATTGATGGAAAAATGCTATTTTTAGAAATGAATCCAGATTTGTGCAGACTCCCCGTCTGTCTGGCAAACATCCCAAGCAAAGTGAAACGATAAACATGACAGCTACAGATGTCGTGGGACGCTGCCGCCAGCAAAAACCCGCAGGTCCGGAGACCGCGTCTGCCACGGTCACGCTGGGGGGGTTCACGCTTCTGATACACTGTACATAGATCACTGATGAAGACTGAGAAAAGTAGGGGCCCCAGAACAGAGCCTTGCAGGATACCACAGGTGATATCCAAGGGGTTGGCGTTAGCGCCCAAGATAGACACATGTTGGGATCTATGTGATAGCTATGAGTGAAACCAGTTTAACGTACGTTCCCCGATTCCAGAGCACTGAAGCTTGTTTAACATGATCAGCAGTATCAAAAGCCTGGTTACTGTGGATTGTTTTGGGCGAAAGCCAGATTGGAGTTGGCAAAGGAAACTTGTCTTGGTATAGCGATTACGCTTAATTGGGAGTGGACACATTTTCCCATGACTTTGGATAGTATTTGGAGAAGAGAGCATGTTTTTGTCCCCACTTTTGAAGACTGGGACACCTCTGGCAGTTTTCCAGGTCTATGGGATATGGCCTGAAGACAAGCGCTTCTCTGGTAATGTTGTTTGATGTCAATGGTACTGTAAGATACTCTGGGACTAGAAATGGGGAGCCTGATTTATCAGAGACCTTACTTACTGTATGCTAGGATTCGTCCATCTCTGATACAGGGTTATTGCACTCAATCCGGTGTTTACTGTAATTGGCTTGAATGGCAATTACCCTGGATCGGGCGTCATACTTTGCTTTGGAGTTTGATTGATTGGTAACTAAGCCATAGAACTATGTGAGAGAGTCAACTGGATTCTGCCTCTGGTCACCAACTGGTCAGCCAAAGGATTGAAGAAATAGTTTAAACTCTAGCTGACCTGGCTATTTAACCTGACACTGTGAGGGCTCTTTTGCATCTCATTACCCAGAGTCCCTGGCTGCAGTGGAAGCACTGTATGCTAAGAGATATTGGGGAAGGGCAGGGATGCAGACCTGTTTGAGACGTGAATGTGCACACAAGGGGTATTTTTATTTGCTGTTCACTGTACGGGGGAGGGTTTTTGCACTTTTATACCCACTATAATTGATATAATGTGTGGTTGAAACCTGTCCCAGCGTCACAGTATAATCATCCTTACACTGATGAGATCCAAAATGTCAAAACCACTGTCTGTGAGTAGAATTACTGGCTCTACACTTCGTTAACCCACGATGTGCTGAAAATCTGGGTAATTCAGCAGGTGTAAGCTTATAGGGGTCCATGAACAGTGTTCGACAAACCTATACATTTGCTCGCCCCGGGCGAGTGGATTTAACCCCCGGGCGAGTAAATATTGGCCCAAGCAGCACACGTTTGGTACTAGGTGGCGAGTAGATTTTTTTGTGTGACGAGTAGATTTTTTGGTGATTTGTCAACCACTGTCCATGAATATACAAAATGTTCACTAATAGCATGATCCCAGGGCTGTTTTGGGGTGTTTATTTGTAGTGCGCGGCTTAGCTTGTGATTTCCATGCTGGGAGGTCACACGATGCCCTTGCTTTTATAGATAGACATTGTTGTTTTGTCTAATTTGATTGTTGTAATATCTAAAGAGGTTTAAACACGACTCCGCGGTACTAGATAGTGGTGGTGTGTACCTCACTGCAGAGCTTGCACATTACAGGCAGGGAATGCCCCATGATACATTATCTCACATGAAGCCTTCCCACCGTGTACTGGAATTGTCTTTTGATAAATATCTTCCATTCACTGTGTGGCAAATTCATATTGCAGGTGTCTGATAAAGTGCATCGTCTCTTAGTATACACCGGGAGATTGTGCTCTCTAAAAACCCGTTTCATGTTAAAGATGTCATTGTTTATTGCATTCATCGAGTGCTGGGACCTCACATTTTTACCTTTCCCTATTTTGGACCCAAGGGGGGTCCTTTATTCTGTGCACCAGTAATTGTTGCATATCACTTTGGATAAAGGGAAGTGCTGCCTGATCTAGGTGCAATATTTTGTGTTCCTTAAATAAATGCAACCATACAAAAAGCAAAGATGTGGCTGCTTTTGTTTTTCTTTTGAAGTTACGCCGTTTGTTTCTCTCTGAAGGGGGTATGTCTGTTACTCACATGTTTTCTTTACGCGTATCCTACCCAGGACTTACCATAAAAGTAAGGGAGGAGCGTGAGCACATGCAGAGCACGCCGGGATATCTGACACACACGGAGCAGCCAGAGCAAATGAAACCTCTCCCAAGTCTCCGCTCGCCATGTTTATATACTGACTTTAACATCGACTTGAAACCATCCATCACACATGCACAACCCCTTAAGCAGGTCACTGCCATTAGTACACTTTGACCCCTCGGAGGGTCTGACCCTAAATGGCTGGATCCACGAAGCTCCGTTAAATCCAGGCGCATAAAGTTAGGAGACGTTACCGGTAATTATATGCAAAAACAGCGGCCGTTGTGCTGCACCTCATTACCATAGGCTTAATGTTACAATATCGTAGCATAAAATTGCATTATCTTGTAATAACGTGACATTACTCTGATGAGGGGGGAGAGAGAGGGGGGAAAAAAAGAGAGAGAGAAAACACGAGAACAATAACAATTGGTAAGCAAGACATTGAGTTTCGCCCTGGGTAGGGGTTAGGGTTAGGGGTTGAGCTTCGGCTGGAGGTAGGGGTTAGGGTTAGAGGTTGAGTTTCGCCCCTGAGGTAGGGGTTAGGGTTAGAGGTTGCGTTTCGCCCCTGAGGTAGGGGTTAGGGTTAGAGGTTGAGTTTCGCCCCTGAGGTAGGGGTTATGGTTAGAGGTTGAGTTTTGCCCCTGAGGTAGGGGTTAGGGTTAGAGGTTGAGTTTCACCCCTGAGGTAGGGGTTAGGGGTTGAGTTTCGCCCTGGGTAGGGGTTAGGCTTAGGGGTTGAGCTTCGGCTGGAGGTATGGGTTAGGGTTAGAGGTTGCGTTTCGCCCCTAAGGTAGGGGTTAGGGTTAGAGGTTGCGTTTCGCCCCTGAGGTAGGGGTTAGAGGTTGCGTTTCGCCCCTGAGGTAGGGGTTAGGGGTTGCGTTTCGCCCCTGAGGTAGGGGTTAGGGTTGCTTATTTAGTGTGTGTTGTAGTGTCTGATGTTAGTGTCCCCACTAGGGTATGAGGGTTCGGGTTAGAGGGTAGGTTCGCCGCCTCGTAGGGGGGTTAGAGGTTGGTTTCGCCCTGAGGTAGGGGTTCGTTTTGCCCCTGAGGTAGGGGTTAGGGTTAGAGGTTGCGTTTCGCCCCTGAGGTAGGGGTTAAGGGTTAGAGGTTGCGTTTCGCACCTGAGGTAGGGTTAGGGTTAGTAGGTTGCGTTTCGCCCCGAGGTAGGGGTTAGGGTTAGAGGTTGCGTTTCGCCCCTGAGGTAGGGGTTGGGTTAGAGGTTGGTTTTCGCCCCTGAGGTAGGGGTAGGGTTAGAGGTTGCGTTTCGCCCCTGAGGTAGGGGTTAGGGTTAGTAGGTTGCGTTTCGCCCCTTTTAGAGGTAGGGTTGAGTTGAGTTCGCCCCTGAGGTAGGGGTAGGGTAGAGTTGAGTTTCCCCATGAGGTAGGGGTTAGGGTTAGAGGTTGGTTTCGCCCCCTGAGGTAGGTTTAGGGTTAGAGGTTGCGTTTTGCCCCTGAGGTAGGGTTAGGGTTAATGGTTGCTTTTCGCCCCTGAGGTAGGGGTTAGGGTTAAGGTTGCGTTTCGCCCCTGAGGTAGGGGTTAGAGGTTGCGTTTCGCCCCTGA